>JAUDYJ010000016.1:5877475-6029975 GCA_030761175.1 Masticophis lateralis
CGAGCCTTCCTCAGACTCCAGGACTGGCCCATGTTCCTCCCCAGCCTCCTCACTGTCCGACTCCACTGCCAGCTTTGCAGGCTGCTGGCGGACCACAACAACAACGGAGAAAGTTTACCCAGGAGCTAAAAACTAGAACTCTCTGTCATTTTAGGAAGGTGTCGGCCTGAGAGCATCTCCACGAAGCTGAATAAACTACAGACTAATCTTGGTGAGATGAAGAAGTATCTTCTGGATGTCATAGGCAAGCCTGGTAAGGAACACCTACTTGGCTTTTGCTGACCTAAGTGCCTTCAGACAACCTTCTTTCCCAAGCCACCTGGGAAATTAAGGATGCCACTCTAGGAGACACCAGAACCAATTCTGGATTCTGGAAGCTCCATGGAAGCCCAAGAGACAAGGCTGTTTTGAGTCTTGGAAGCATCTAGAACTGTGATGGCAAACCTATGGCATGCCACAGGTGGCATGCAGAGCCATATCTGTGGGCACCCAAGCTTTGCCCTAGCTCAGCTCCAATGAGCATGTGCGCGCCAGCCAGCTGATTTGTGGGCCTTCCGGGCCTACTGGAAGTCGGGAAATGGGCCATTTCCGACCTCCAGAAGGGGGGAAGGCAGGTTTTGCCCTCCTCAGGCTCCTAGAAAGGCTCTGGAGCCTGGGGAGGGTGAAAAACGGGCCTACCTGGCCCCCAGTGCCATTGGGTGCCAAAAGCGGGGAGAGCGCAAGGGGGGGGTCACACCCGCATGCATGGTGGGGTGGGGCACATTGAATTATGGGTATGGGCACGTGAAAGAGACCCCCTGCATTCCCCCCGCTTTTGGCACGCGAGAGCAAAAAGGTTAGCCATCCCTGACCTAATATCTCTTCTCTTCTGCCCCCTTCTTTGTCCGTGCCTTCCCTCCGTGCCCATTGTGTTGGGAGAAGTGGAGATGGTTGGAGAAATTTCACAGATCTTTTTATTTATTTGGAGAATTTATACAGCTGCCTACTCACTCCCAGCAACTCTTAAGCGGCTTTACAAATGGTAAAAATACAAAATTCAATAAATACACACATACACACACGGTGACAGTACAGGATTAAATAAGATGGGCTCCCTCACACTCTGGATTCCCCAGGTCCGCTGGCAGAACCATGTCTTCAGGGCCTTCCAAAAAGAGCGCCAGAGCGGAGACCTGTCTAATTTCTGCAGGGATGATGTTCGAAAGGGAGGGAGCCACCACGGAGAAGGCCCTTCTTCTGGGTCTCGCCAGGTGGACCTCCTTAGGGGACGGGACTTGCAACATTCCTTGCCTGTCTGTTCTAGTGGGTCATGTGGATTTGACCGGCCGGAGACGGTTCCTCAGATAGCCTGGTTGCAAGCCATGAAGGGCTCTAAAGGTGACAACTCAAGGACCACCTATGAATAAGAGGTTCTCCTGAGTTCTTCCAAGGATCAACTTAAATGAGGTTCTCCTGAGTTCTTCCAAGGATCAATTTAATGAGATTGTCCTGAGTTCTTCCAAGGCTCAACTTAAGTGAGGTTCTCCTGAGTTTTTCCAAGGATCAACTTAAATGAGGTTCTCCTGAGTTCTTCCAAGGATCAATTTAATGAGATTGTCCTGAGTTCTTCCAAGGATCAACTTAAGTGAGGTTCTCCTGAGTTTTTCCAAGGATCAACTCAAGGACCACCTATGAATAAGAGGTTCTCCTGAGTTCTTCCAAGGATCAATTTAATGAGATTGTCCTGAGTTCTTCTAAGGATCAACTTAATGAGGTTCTCCTGGGTTCTTCCCAAGATCAACTCAAGGGGAAGCCATAAACAAAATTAGTTCCTTCCAGTTGGTCGGCCAGCTAAAGGACTAAGCAAACCTTGACCATGTCCGGTTGTTTCATTTCAGGTCACCACCAGCTCAGCTTGCAAGCCTTCCACTTCCCCTTGGAGAACACGGCCAGCTACGTGACGATCGTCCCTCTGAAGCCCATGCAACTTAAAACCTTCACACTCTGCTTCTGGGTCCAGAACAGCAACCAAGGCAGGCAAACCGTTCTCTTCTACTCCACTCCTGAGAGCGAGAACGAGCTGGTCATTAGCGTCGGCATGGCGGTGGGCGTGTGGATCGGGGGCAAGTTTGTGCAATTCGACCTGCACCGCCGGGCGGAAGACTGGGTCCACCACTGCGTCACCTGGGTCTCCAGCTCAGGGACCATCAACCTGTGGGTCAACGGAGCCGTGGGCACCGCCCGAAACATTCAGAAAAACTACATCATCCAGAGCGGCGGGACGCCCATCCTGGGGAAGAGGAAGAACGCCATGTTGGACGTCTTCGCTGATGCTTTTTCCGGCTGGATGAGCCATGTCAACCTCTGGAGTTGGCTGTTAGACCAAAACGACATTCAGGAGCTCACTCTTTGTAAACACAGCCAGCAAAAAGGAGATGTCTTGGCTTGGGGGGAAACGCATATGTCCCTCTTTGGCGGAGTGACCCTAGGCCCTGACACCAGCTGTAGGTGAATCAGGCCTAGTTTTTGAGGTCTCTATAAAAAAAAAGCTTCTTCTCCCAAATCTTTGCATTTGCCAATGCCCGGGACTCTTTAATTTCAGTGGGCATAAGAGATGTGGTGAACTTCAACTCCCAGAATTCCCCAGCCCGCTTTGCTTCCTGGCTTCCATTATGGTTCCTTAAGCTTTGCTGGCTGGGGAATTCTGGGAGTTGAAATCCACTCCTCTTACAGGCCGGAAAAACAAAAACAAACACTGGTGCCCAGAGACTATAGTGCACTCCCATCCAGCAGGGACTTATGGGTAGGACTGAGACCTTACAGTCCCAGGCTACTGATCCACATGGGTGGAATGAACACAAGTCTTTTGTGCAATGTTGGGGGGCGGGGAAATCTGGAGTTAGAATATCCCAGGTCTACCCCAAAAATTGAATTAATGGGTTGGGGAGGGGTCCATCAAAGGAGGTCGAACTACCCCACCCACCCCCACTTTGGATTGCCCTGTGTCAAGACAATGTAGGGAGGGGGTGTCGACAGTAACCATTTTTAACAACAAGATTGCGAACTGATTGTTCCAGAGGATTTGCTCTCCACCGAAACCTGCTTAATAATTTAAATTTAAAAGCCCGCATGGCATAATAACTTCATTTGTAGCTTGCCGGTTGTGGGGCATCAATAAATTCTCCACCAGTTCAACCCAAGCCTTATTTTGATTTCTTAAAATATTATACTGCCCACCCTTCCCGTAAATAATTCAGCAATCCAATTATTCGGTATTGTTCATCTGACATGCGTTGTAGGTGGGTAACACCAAACTGAATTGACGGACATCGATCATTCTTAAATTGTAGGTTTCTCTTTTAAAAAAAATCTCAAACGTACTTTATGTAATGGGCTCCGTGAATCCCCAATTTTTTTTAAAAAATTTAAATTTATATGCCGCCCTTCTCCGGAAACTCAGGGCGGCTTACAGTGCGTTAAGCAATAGCCTTCATACTTTTGTATATTTATACAAAATCAGCTTATTACCCCCACAAACTGGGTCCTCAATTTACCCACCTTAGAAAGGATGGAAGGCTGAGTCGACCTTGAGCCTGGCTAGGATTAAACTCAGAGAAATTACAGGCAGCTGGTTCTTAAATGCTGCCTTTGTAGGAGGCATTACCCCCCTATGCTACTCAGGCTCTGAGTCAATTTGATTGACTCTTCTCAAAAGGGGTATCTCGCTCTCTCTAAATATATCTCGGCGCAGGAATGCAATCCCAGCTAATACAGCAAGATCGGAACAAACAACTCTGGCCTCTTTCAAAGCTTTCTCCAACAACGATTTTATTTCGCAGCACTCAAAATAATAAAATAAAATACACCTGTTTGTGCAAAGTATAATTCCCCCAGACTTTGGGGGGGGGGGGAAGAGAAATCCAGAGAAAATAAAACATTTTTTTAAAAAAAACCCACACACACACACCCCACACAAAAACCATTTCAAGGTATGTACAACATTTCTCTTGGCTATTTCTCAAATTTGTGGATGTTTTTTTTTAAAAAAAAAAAAATCAGGTTTGCTATAAAAAAGATCGATTTTTGTTGCACAATCGATTAGGGATTCGTTTCTGCAACCAGAATGTCAGGGATCCTGGCTAAGATCAAACGTTGAGAAGCTAGGTTTCTACATTTGGGGAATGTTTTCCTATCTGAAAACTTTTTTTTAACAACCTGGGATCCCGGGGAGGAAAAACCCAAAAAAGATGAGATGGTTTTGTTTAATTTAGAAGGGTTTCTCTTGAGAAAAAAAAAAAAAAAGGACCACTTGGCAATGTAGCACAAAACTTTCAAAAATGCAGTTGTAGACAGCTAGAGATTGGCCTGATTGGGGACAATTGAGCCATTTTATCTTAACACATCCGCAAAACATTTATTTGCATTTAATCTAACTAAGGCATTTAATCTAACAAAGGCACTTAATCTAACACATCTTCAAAGACCCTGGGGGAGAGGTTGGGGGTATGTGTGTTACAAAATGCACCTCTCAAATTTAAGCAATGGTTTGGGGAGGAGGGGGGTGTCTCTTTTCCCCATTTAAATTAGGCTGTTATATAAGGATATAAGCCCCCGCATTATTATTAAACAAAAATTATTTACATGCTCCCACATAAGGGAGCTCAAATCCATCCCTATTCAAGAACAAAAAAATACTGATAATTTTTTTTTTCCAGAGTCCACCCGATGGAAAACACATTTTTTTTCCCCAGCACGCGCCAATATTCGCTGTGAATCTTTTCCAAAACAGGATCCACCGAAATCTCGCTAACTCCGGTCCCACCTTGGAAGGCAACGGCTGAGGGGGAGAAAATGGCAACACTTGGTCACCCCCGTTTCTCCTTAAAAATATAATTTGTAAGTTTTTGAGGGTGCCCTATTGTCCAACAGGAAGGAGAGGCACGTTGCAAACCGGAGATGTCTTAAGGCAGAGTTCAGTGGGTTTATTTACCCGGGGGAAAATTCGGCGGTTGCCGAGACCTTACAATGCACTGGTTCTCTCCCCATCCATTTTCTTGCCGTACGGCACGGAAACGGCGGTGAAGTCCTTCAGTTCGTCTTTCTCGGCCTGATCTTCGGTACCGTTCCTCTTGGCCATGATCTGGTTGATCTCCATGAAGGTTTTGTTCTTGGTTTCTGGGACAATGAGAAAGACGTAGACTGCGGTGGCCAAGCAGATGGCGCCAAAAATGAGGAAGCAGTAGGGACCCAGCCCTTGCTGGAGAAGGAACAACGAAGAGACGGGACATTTATAAGAGAGGATAAGAAGTTGCATCGGTGGCCAACTCTGCAAAATGTTTTTATTTGGGGAGAAAACTTTTTTGGGAGAGACCTTGCCTCAAAATCAAGCGGAGGTTTTGTGTTTCGTAGGAAACCATTCACAAGTAAGAGTTAAGCTTTGCCTCTGATCTAAACTTCATGCATTCCCCCATTTACAACACATTTGAGCCAGTGGTAGGTTTCGAATTTTTTTTTTACTACCAGTTCTGTGGGTGTGGCTTTGTGGGCGTGGCTTTGTGGGCGTGACAGGGGAAGGATACTGTAAAATCCCCATTCCCTCCCCAATCCAGGGGAAGGTTACTGCAAAATCCCCATTTCCTCCCGATCAGCTGGGACTTGGGAGGCAGAGAATAGATGGGGGCGGGGCCAGTCAGAATTTTTACTACCGGTTCTCCGAATTAGTCAGAATCTGCTGAAACCCTCCTCTGATTTGAGCCCAAAATTTCCATCGCTAAGCGAGACTGTTAAGCAAATCACCGCCATTGTTCCCATAATCCCTTGTGGGGGGTGGAGTCTGGGCAACTGAATGGAGCTAGCAGAGTGTTTTAATGGCCGGATGCCCTTCCCTGTCGCCAATGCGGAGTTTTGTTCAGCACATATATTCTCGGTGTGCACAGAGAGAGAAATATCTGCCTCTACCTAGGATCGAACTTACAGCCTCCTGATTGCGAGGCGAGAGCTCCACCCTCTAGGCCACCGCAGCACTCCTCTACTTTTGCATGCTTACACGCATTAATCAGAATGCGGGGCCAAAGCCGCAAATCCCGGGGCCATTGCAAAAACTTTTCAGAACTTTTAAAAAGATTTTACCTCCAAGTAGCTAAAAACCAGTCCCACGGTGAAATTCGATAGCCAGTGCACCGAACCTCCCACCATGAAGGCAGCCGGGCGAGAAGACTGAAGAAACATTTCCATTATCATAACGCTTGGAATTGGGCCTAAAAAGGAAAGAAATTGGAAATAAGAGAAAGGAGGTGAGCGTCTTTTATCCAAGAAAAGCAAAAAACAAAAAAAATCAACTTCACTTCCCTCCCCCACATCTTATGCCTGGCTGAGCTTGCAAGTGGGAAGTTGAGATTCCTTCATGAGGACTAGAAGCTTAGATACCTATACAATATGGTCATTATACATAATTCTATTGTACGTTATTAAAGAGATTTTTTTAACGAGAGTAAAAAGCAGTACAAAGAATAGCGAATAGGACAGAAAATAGGAAAAAAAAATTAGAAAAGTTTTGACCACTATAAATATTTATAGTTTAAATTATATTTACATTCATATTTTATCCTCTCAGGTTACATCCTAATTTCCTGCTTCTGTAATCACTCGTGAATCACTAATTTTGTTTTCCATCAGGCGTTTCCAGACAGAGCTAAATGCCAATAGTTGACTTTTTTTCTAAGAGAAAAGTTACATTTTGCCACCTCTTAATAGTTGTCGTCACTGAGGACTAGAAACACGAGGGGGCTTTAATTAGAAGAAACTGCGTCTCAAGGATCCTTTTGTTTTATAATATCCAGGACAATCAGTGTTATAGAGACAATATATATCATAGTTAGCACTGAGTGGAGGGTGTGAATGCATTGACAAGCCAGGAAGGCTGATTTGTGTACGTCCTCTGAGCATACATCCACAAATCTTACTTACTTGCACCGATGGCGTGTCCCACGACGTAAATGATTACACAGGCAATGCTGATGTAGGGCATCCACCAGATCGCCTGGGGGGAAATTGAAAATATAAATTATTTTTTTAAAAAAATATTTAAAAGATGTGGAGACTTTGGAAAGAGTGCAGAGAAGAGCCACCAAGAGGATTAGGGGACTGGAAGCTAAAACATAGGAAGAACGGCTGCAGGAACTGGGTATATCTAGTTTATGAAAAGAAGGAGTAGGGGAGACATGAGAGCAGTCTTCCAATATCTCAGGGGCTGCCCCAAAGAAGAGGGAGTCAAGCCATTCCCTTCCAGCCAATCAAAAGCCTTTTTTTAAAAACCTACCTTGAGATTCAGCGCAATGGTTAACACAGCACAGGCGACACAGCAGATCCCAAAACCAGCCAAAAGCAAAATCCTTCGTCCCAGCGCCTCAACGACGAATACCTACCGTGGGAGGGGAAAAATAGATTGGGAAACCGAAGACCATAAGGCACTGACAGAACTCAACCACCACGCCGAGAAGAGCTCCCCCCATCATTCCTTCCCTTGCACGCCCCTCCTCAAATCCTCCAAACTGCCGTTAGTTGGCAAACTCTATGGTTTTCCACCTTTTCTAAACAGCTGGGAAGAACAAGAATTCCTAATTCGAATTTAATATATATTTTTTTAATTAGATTTATATGCCGCCCTTCTCCGGAGACTCAGGGTGGCTTACAATGCGTTAAGCAATAGCCTTCATACTTTTGTATATTTTATACAAGGTCATCTTATTGCCCCCACAAACTGGGTCCTCAATTTACCTACCTTAGAAAGGATGGAAGGCTGAGTCAACCTTGAGCCTCAAACTTGCAATAATTGCAGACAGCTGGATGTTAATAACAGGCTGTCTAGCCTGTTGAGCTATCTGAGGCTCTATTTCCCCCCCCCCTTTTTTTTAAAAATTCATTTGGTTTGGAAGTAGAAGCCATTTTTGCAGATTGTCCTCGACGTACGACCCACAATTGAGACCGAAAAGTTAATGTTGTTTATGTTGTTGAGAATTTGTTGAATTTTGCTCCATTTCTTGCTACTGTTGTTCAGCGAATCGCTGCCATTCATAAAGTTAGTAACCTGGCTGTTAAAAGTGAATCCCTGCATGGTTGTTAAGTGAATCTGGGGACTAACTTTGCTTGTCAGAAGGTCGCAAAAGGGGATGGGGTGACCCCCGGGACGGCTGCAACCGTCATAAATACGAGTCAGTGGCCACCAAGTGTCTGAATTTAGATCCCATGGACATGTGGAAAACGGTCCCAAGTCACTTTTTTCAGTGCCGTTCTAACTTTGAACGGTCACTAAATGAACTGTCGTTAAGTCGAGGACTACCTGGAGTTTGAGGGGGCAGGGGCGGTGTTCCTCTCTCAAAGCAAATCAAAACAAACCATACCGCAACGATCGTCATCAATACGTTGACGGCTCCAGTTCCCACTGTGACGAATTGAACATTGCCTTCCTCTATTCCTGCATTCGAGTAGATCCGGTCAGCGTAATAATACACCTGCAAATCAGATTGAAAACAGGGTTGTGGGGGGCGTCAAGAGAGTGAATTTGACGTCCCCTGGTCTCTACGGCCTCAAGATTTCCTCATGGCCCCCTCTCCAATAACCGAATTTGACATCCCCTGGTATCTACGGCCTCAAGATTTCCTCATGGCCTCCTCTCCAATAACCGGATTTGACATCCCCTGGTATCTACGGCCTCAAGAGTTCCTCATGGCCCCCTCTCCAATAACCGGATTTGACATCCCCTGGTATCTACGGCCTCAAGATTTCCTCATGGCCTCCTCTCCAATAACCGGATTTGACATCCCCTGGTATCTACCGGCCTCAAGATTTCCTCATGGCCTCCTCTCCAATAACTGGATTTGACATCCCCTGGTATCTACGGCCTCAAGATTTCCTCATGGCCTCCTCTCCAATAACCGGATTTGACATCCCCTGGTATCTACGGCCTCAAGATTTCCTCATGGCTTCCTCTCCAATAACCGGATTTGACATCCCCTGGTATCTACGGCCTCAAGATTTCCTCATGGCCTCCTCTCCAATAACCGGATTTGACATCCCCTGGTATCTACCGGCCTCAAGATTTCCTCATGGCCTCCTCTCCAATAACCGGATTTGACATCCCCTGGTGTATACGGCCTCCAGATTTCCTCATGGCCTCCTCTCCAATAACCGGATTTGACATCCCCTGGTATCTACGGCCTCAAGATTTCCTCATGGCCTCCTCTCCAATAATCACCATAAACCCGCCCCCCAGCACAGTTTGTAGATTTTTCTTTCAGACTTTGACTTCAATCCTTTCAACCGTCCACACTTCCTCTCAATATTCAACGAAAAGAAAAAAAGAACGAGCCAGGGGTGAGTCTAGATGACCTCTAGGGACCCCCCCCCCGACACCTTAAAAGTGTGCCTTTGGTTGGTTCTTATTTACCGCGTTGACCCCAGAGAGCTGCTGCCCCATCATCATGACGATGATGGAGATGAGCTGCCAGCGAAGGCCTGGATAAGTGAAGAGGGTCAACACGGACATCCGGCCCTCGGCTTTCTCCGCTAGGTCTTCCTGCCGCATCTCGTCCATCTCATCTTCCACATCATCCGAGCCTCGCAGCTTCCTCAAAGCTGAACGGGAGGGGAAAAAAAGATGAGGAAAATAATCTCACAGGAAGCCAGGATGGGAGCAGGTAGAGGCAGATATTCTCTCTTTGGGCACAAGGAGAATATATCTGCTGAATAAAACTCCTCATTGGTGACAGGGAAAGGCATCCGGCCAGTAAAAACACTCGGCTACCTCCATTCAGTTGTCCAGACTTCACTCCGCATGGGATTATGGGGTCGTTAAACGAAGATTAAGAGGGATGTATTCAATAGAGTCCAAACTATTGGCCGTTCTTACGACCGAAAGTTTTGAGCCCAAAATTTCCATTGTTAAGCGAGACAGTTGCTAAGTGAATTCCGCCCCATTTTATGACTTTCCTTGCCACAAATCACCGCAGTTGTTAAGTTAGTCTCATGGTTGTCAAGGGAATCTGGCTTCCCCGTTGACTTTGCTCATCAGAAGGTCACAAAATGGGGATCGTGTGACTCTGACCGTCATAAATACGAGTCAGTTGCCAAGCATCCAAATTTTGATCCCCTAACCCTTGAGGATGTTGCAACGGTCATTAAGTGTGAAAAAGTCACTTTTTTTCAGTACCATTGCAACTACGAACAGTCACTAAAGGAATTGTTGTAAGTCAAGGACTTTCTGTATAGCCAACCTTTCCACTCTAGATCCCAGAATTATAAAGCCAAAACTCTTATAATTTTATAAGTTTGGGAAGTCTTGAGATCGATTGGCTTAAACTTCCCAGAACTTTTTGGTTATTAACGTAGAATCGAAAAAAGATGTGACACGAACGAAACAGGACTGGACAGGGAAGAGGAAAACTCAAGGCAGCCAAAACTCTGGTCCTCGATTTACAACAGTTCGTTTAGTGACCATTCAAAGTTACCACAGCTGTGATTTAGGTGATTTAGGACCAGTTTCCACACTTATGGCCATCTCCCTGGTCACGTGATCAAAACTCAGACAACTGGCTTACATTTATGACAGTTGCCGTGTCCCGTGAAGTCACGTGATCCTCTCTTGTGGCCTTCTGACAAGCCAAGTTGATGAAGAAGCCAGATTCATTTAACAACCGTCTTACCCATTTAACAACCGCGGACATTCGCGTAATGAATGTGGCAAGAAAAGTCGCCGAATGGTGCAAAACTTGACTTTTAACAAATTTCTCACTCTGCAACTGGGTTCAGTCGTGGTCGTAAGCCGAGGACTACCGGTATTCCCTAGACGCTGGAAATATACCTGTTCTTGCGCCCTCTTCATCGCCTTTCTGGATCAGCAGATACCGGGGGCTCTCGGGGAAAAAGGGCAGGAGGATAAGCTGTAATGCAGCGGGGACTCCCGTCAGACCCATGAGGATCGGCCACCCTGCAGGGAAAGAGAGAGACAAGTCACAACACCCGGCAACAAGGCCTATATCAGAGGTGGGCGACTATGGCCCTTTAATGATTTGTGGACTTCAATTCCCAGAATTCCTGAGCTAACATGGCTGGCTCAGGAATCATCCCCGGCCTATACCAATCTTCATCCTCGCACAACACTCCGCAACGCCTACACCAATCCCCGTCCTTACACCACACCCCGCAACGCCTACACTGATCCCCATCCTCACACAACACCCTGCAACACGCACACCGATCCCCGTCCTCACACAACACCCCGCAACGCGTACACCAATCCCCGTCCTCACACAACACCCCACAACACCTATACCAATCCCCGTCCTCACACAAGACCCCGCAACGCGTACACCAATCCCCATCCTCACACCACACCCCGCAACGCGTACACCAATCCCCGTCCTCACACAACACCCCGCAACACCTACACCAATCCCCGTCCTCACACAACACCCCGCAACGCGTACACCAATCCCCGTCCTCACACAAGACCCCGCACCACCTACACCAATCCCCGTCCTCACACAAGACCCCACAATGCGTACACCAATCCCCGTCCTCACACAAGACCCCACAACGCGTACACCAATCCCCATCCTCACACAAGACCCCGCAACGCATACACCAATCCCCGTCCTCACACAAGACCCCGCAACGCGTACACCAATCCCCGTCCTCACACAACACCCCGCAACGCGTACACCAATCCCCGTCCTCACACAACACTCCGCAACACGTACACCAATCCCCGTCCTCGTACAAAATCCCACAATGCCTACACCAATCCCCGCCCTCTCACAACACCTCACAATCCCTACACCAATTGCCTTCCTCACACAGTACCCCGCAACAATGCCTACACCAATCCCCGTCTCTCTGGTTTACCTTCAGCGCTTCCGAGGATCATTCTCATCCCGAGAATCTGAGCCGCCAGGATTCCCACCGTGATGAACAGCTGCGGCATCACCCCGATGGCTCCACGAAGGTTTTTGGGGGACATCTCTCCGAGGTACATGGGGACAACGTTGGAAGAAAGGCCTAACTCGGAAAATGGGAAGAGATTCAGGATAGTATCGGGGTACAAAACCCTCACACACACACCCCGAAAATGATGGTTTTCCTGACAATAACATTGTATGTTCCACTGGTCAAGGATGATTCCTTGATTTTTCCACTCTTTTGCTAAATATATATATATTTCATCTTCCTCTTCCATATCCCCAACCTCTAACTCATTGTAACTCAACCTTAGCAACTTGAAGACTGGTGGACTTCAACTTCCAAAATTCCCCGCTCCCCGCCTCTTTTTAAACACAGAGATGGAAAATGGCGTCTCTAAGATGGACGAGGTGATCTTAGCATCAAGGTCTCACCTGCGCAGATGCCAATAATGATGCGGCAAATGATGATCACTTCGAAGGTCTTGGCTACCTTGGAGGTCCCCATGAGGATGGCGGGGATGATGGAGAAGATGTTGTTGATGAGGAGGGTGCCCTTTCTGTAAAGGAGGAGAACATCTCAAGAGCTTCAGAAGATTCAACGTGGAGCTCTAAAGGATGAAGGTCTGGTCCTCAACCTTTAGACAACACCCTTCCATGGCCCACAGAAGACCATCCCAGGAGGTTCTTTTTGCTTGGACTTCCAACCACACCCATGAGGAATCCCAAGCCAGATGTTTGTCTTGGCATTGTGGATGTTTTCTATCTCCTAGGCCAGCGGCGGCCTCACACCCAGCCCAGAATGCAAACCGTGCAAACAAAGGAAACCTACCTGCCACAGTTGTTCACCATGGGCCCCACCATCAGCGATCCAAAGAACCCCCCAAGTGGGAAGAAAGATACACTCAGAGACCAGAGGGCAGTCATCAAGCTCTCGTCCATATATTTACTGTATCGTCCCTGGTACGTTTCATTGTAAAATTGTTGCATGAACTGGAAGGATAGATGGAAGAAAGGACCAATTAGAGAGGACCAACCAGCAGCCCAATTTGTGATGGTGGTGGGGGAGGGGGGCTTCCAATGGGTTGGGTACCCATCATCCTCAGCCAGCAAAATTTGAGTTACAGTAAAAAGTATCTAGGCTGGCACAAGTGGATTTAAGCAATATTAAAAGTTTCTCATTTGGGCTGAAACAAGTCCCCATTCAAAGGTACTTTTTGTTAGAAAATTCTGTTTTCTGTAAAGCACCACAGAGCAAATAAAGAGTACAGTCACCATGTGCTTTACTGCTCAACTGTATGACTGTTAACAGGAAAGTCTACTAAAGAAACCATAGATTATAACCATAGAGGCCAGTGGTGGGATTCAAATATTTTTACTACCGGTTCTGTGGATGTGTCTTGGTGGGCATGGCATGGCTTGGTGGGCATGGCAGGGGAAGGATACTGTAAAATCTCCATTCCTTCCCTACTCCAGGGGAAGGATATGCAAAATCTCCATTCCCTCCCCACTCCAGAAGGATACTGCAAAAATCCCCATTTTCTCCAGATCAGCTGGGACTCGGGAGGCAGAGAATAGATGGGGGCAGGGCCAGTCAGAGATGGTAATTACCGGTTCTCCAAACTATTCGAAGTTTCCGCTACCGGTTCTCCAGAATTGGTCAGAACCTGCCAAATACCACCTCTGATAGATGCACACTAAATTAAACACTGCCATTTACTGGCTGAATAATTCTGTAGTCATTGCAGTGCAAAATACATTTATTAAACATGTATTAAAAACATTTTCTAAATCTGCGTTTCTCAATTTCGACCACTTTTAAAAGATGCAGACCCACATCTTAAAAGTGGCCAAGAGGTTGGAAAACACTGCTCTCTTTTTTCTTAAGCCAAACTGAAAAAAATAAACACTATCGGCCATTTGGGCATCTCTACCTCCTTTGAAATGTATAAACCGCTAATAAATGCCCCCCTAAATGGATTATATAACTCCAACGAACCGGAGCTGGAGAATTGATCACGGAGACATTATATCCATACTGGAAAGATGATCCGAAGGCCGCGATTAGGGTCACCAGAGCAAGCATCACTGTCATTTTCTGGGGGGAAAAAAAGAAAGAAAATAGACCAAACAATGCAGAACCAGTCCAGATCAGCTAAGAGAACGAATTACTCTTCAAATATCCTTCTAACTCAGGGGTCGCCAACATTTCAGACCTAAGGGACCACTAAATTCAACCCTAAATCCCGCAGACCACTAATATGATTTTTTTAAAAAGATAAATAGTATTTAGTGCAATATAAAAAATGCATTGTCTATCGCATATAAAGAAAATCAGTACAAAATGTTTTATAGATCGCATTTAACACCAGCGAGATTGGCTAAAATGTATGCAAATAAGAAACCAGACTGCTGGAAGTGTAAATATAAAGACGGAACATTCTGCCACATGTGGTGGCAATGCCCCAAAGCAAAGAAATATTGGGAACAGATAAGGAGAGGTTACAGGAGATAACAGGAGAACAAATTGAATTTAAACCCGAATTATTTTTATTAGGAATAATTCATCAAAAGATAAAGAAGCAACTCCAACATATCATTTTACATATAGTAACAGCAGCATGAATTGTTAATGCCCAATGTTGGAAACTTGAAAATATACCAGCCAACGAGAGGATTATTCATAAGATATTAGAATGTGCCCGGATGTATAAGCTCACATTAGAAATAAAAGGCAAGAAAGAAACAGAATTTTACAAATTGAGTTTCCAGCGCTCAGTTCCAGTTTGGGCACTCAGTGCCAAAAAGGTTTGCCATCACTGAGTTAGGGCATCCTCTTAACCAGCTGAACTGTGCAAAAATTTGGAGCATTTCAACGGGTGCTTTTAACGCCTGTAGAGAAATTAAGTGGGGGTGGGGATCTCAAATCTGCATGGACCCCGATTTACATTTTATGGATTTCCCCACCCTTGTTTTGGTTCCTCTTTTCCCCCTCCACCCTGCAGATTAGCTTTTGAGTTAAGGGGCAGATTGATTTAGTTACCGATTAAGGAGGAAAGAAATGGGTATATTTTTGTCCTGGATGGAGGAAGGCGGAGGAGAAGAAATAACCATGAAAAAGACTTTGCCTATCAGTGATAAACATGATCCCATGGCATATTTACAAATTGTGTGGATGTTCACACAGAAAACTCCTCATCCTGGGTAGTGTGCCCACAACTCAGGAAATTCCACATTTGTTAATTGTCTCCCTTCAAGTGAAGCAGCCTTTAACAAATGTTTATTACAGTGGAAATCCTGTCTTATCACCTTTCCTAACCCACCCACCCCCTGTCCATTTCTGTGTCCCCCCCCCCCACCCTCAAAACGAAAACCCATACTCACCCCCTTCTGGGGTGCCTGTGGCACAGGCTGAGGCATTTTCACACTTTCCTGTCCTGGGGACCTAAAGAGAGGAACGGAGAAAGAAAGGAAAAAAATAATACATTCCACAGACAGGGTTATAAACCTCTTCAATTAAATGCCACTGAGCAAGATAAGTCGGTGACGCATAGCAATTTATTTTACAACTCGGCTCCTGGATAAAAAGGACAGCCTCTGGGCCTTTGGGATCAACTTCTAACAAAGCTCTTCTTTTTTTTTTTTCCTCCTTCGAGTTCAAATCACAGACTGGTTGCAGGGATGGAGGAATAAGATATGGGTTCAAATCTTGGTTTTGGCCCAGTGAGAGAGAGAGAAAAAGGAGGAAATTCTTTTGTTTCATCCTCCTAAACCTCTTTGCTTTACTTCGAAGATTCTCAAATAGTGTTTTTTTCACTTTTAAAAGGTCTGGACTTCAACTCCCAGAATTCCCCAGCCCTCTAGGGAATTCTGGGAATTGAAGTCCAGACATCCTAAAATGGCCCCCAAGACCAAGGAACACTGCCCTACACAAACACCTTTCCAAACCACTCAGAACTACCCCAGTACTCTTTTTTTTAAAAAAAAAAAAACCCACCACAATCTTCTAGTTCAGAGGTCTTCAAATTTAGCAGCTTTTAAGACTTGGGGACTTCAACTCCCAGAATTCAGCTATACTGGCTGGAGAATTCTGGGAGTTGGAAGTCCACAAGTGTTAAAGCTGCCAAGTTTGGGGACCCCTGTTCTAGTTATTTGGTATTACATCTCCCATGACGTAGCCCGAGACTTATTGGAATTGTAGTTAGGGACATCCAAGAGGAAAATTAGATTGCAAGTCACACTTCCCCTCTTTTGTCTCCTGCTTTTTTACCTCCAGAGAAGTTTTTTAAAAAGTTGCTTTTAAAAGTTAGGCAGAAAGTTTAACAAACAGAATTGGAGAGGGGAGGATGATAAGGAGAATTGTTTTATTTAGTGCCATCAGGATTAATTAAAAGCAGCAAGTTTTTGGAGACCAGAACATCTCAAGATCTGGATAAGAAAACAGGATTGGAGAAAATATTTTTTCGTAAATTAAAAGTTGCTATTTCTAAAAAAAACCAAACAAAAAAAAAACACCCAGCATTTTGAAGATTGTCCAGCAACTGTCTTGTGCTAAATTAATCCTATTAAAAAACAACAAGGGGGGGGTAGCTGTGGCTGATAGGAATTGTAGTCCTCAAGACTTCCATCCCAGAAGACCACTTTCAATTTCTTAAGTGTGCAAAGCCGAAAACCCCAAAACCATCACACACAAAAATGAAGATTCTCTTTTGGGATCTACAAAACAAACCTGGCTTAAAGAATCCAACTGATGTTAGGAAAACAAAGTTTGTAAGAAAAATCAGCGTCCTCACAAGGCCAGGGGAAAAATAATGGCACCAAAGCCCATTCATTTCCCGTGCAGTGAAATGTTTAAAAGAAAAGCTGATCTCTACAACAAAAGGATGAGCCAAGTCTCCAGGCAGAGAGCTGGCCAGGCGCCAATTACAGCTTTTTTAAAAAATGTAATAATTTGGGGTGGGGGGAGATTTTCTCAAAGGATGAAGCCAAAATTCAAAAACATGAAAACAATCCCAGCTGAGAAATCTTCCACGAAGGGTTTTTTTTTTTTAATTAATTCCCAATAACTCAAAAAACTTTTTTATTTTTCTTCTGGGATTCTTTCCGCCCACGCTTTCTCCTTTCCGCTTCAATTTCCCCCAGCGTCTTTTCTCTCTCAATTGGTTTCCCCTCTCCCTCGTATTCCTCTGTAGGATCCCATCAACCACAGCCGGCGAGCTGGCTGGGGATGATGGGGGACCAAACCCGATCCTCCAGTTGGGACCACCAAAACCCGCTTGGAATAAAACGTATTAACAGCATCCCCGTTTATTTATGAGCGCATCCTGCAAAGTTTATTTACCCAACTCTCTCCAAATAAATAAACAAACTAATGTATGACTTTTGCAAAGCGAATTCTTTCTCTAAAGTCTACCCGGGAGGCTTCCCAAAACAAACCCAATTTGGCAATCTTTTGTTTTGTTTTCCTTACCTTTCCCAAAAGAACGCTCCTCTTTCGAGCCAGCAATTTCCTTCTTTGCAGAAGAGGAGGTCTAGATGCCCTCACCGACTTGGCTGGTTGTGAGTCAACAAGCAAGCCAGAGGCCACCCAGTTCCCTTCATCCTATATATCTCTTTCCTTGGCTGACCCCACCCCTCTTCTCCCCCCCCCCAAAAATTCCTTTTTTTCTAAGGGTATCTGGGAGGCAACCATTGCTTACGTGACCCCTAACAGATAAGCCCTCCAGGCATCCCCTGGCCAGCTTTTTTTAAAAAAAGAATAAAAGCTAACTCCTTTCCTGACTGCAGATGACCTCCACAACCCTTGAGTAAAATCACTGCAGCATGTAGTAGACAGAACACAACACCCCACCCCAAAAAAAATTTTTTTTCTGGTGGGGAAAAAAAATCTTGATTCTCCTTGGGGTGCACAATTTGCTTTGCTGTCGCTAGATTTGTAGATTTAAGATGTTTTCCAAGCCCACCAGAAGACAGGAGGGGAGGGGAGAGGAGGTTATCTCTGTTTGCAAAGGAATTTGATGCTTCCTACCGAGAGTATCTAAAACAAACTCCCTTTTTGGTTGGAAAAGCTGTAGTAGGGCAAGCTTCCACATGGCTGCCTGCAGGAAAAATAAAATAGGTGCTACAGAACAGTTAAAGTATTATATACATAGAAGCCCTCAAGCAGTTGCATTCATGACAAACCACTTTATACCAAATTTATATTGTGCTGATAATATTTGCTGCCCTTTATTTCTTTATCAGCGTGTGTGTGTATATATATACATACATACATATATATATATATATATATATATATATATATATATATATATATATATATATATATATTGTTGATAATATTTTGCTGCCCTTTAAAATATATATATATATTGCTGATAATATTTTGCTGCCCTTTAAAATATATATATATATATATATATATATATATATATATATATATATATATATATATAATTTTATTTTCGTAGGTCTTTATGTGTATCTTTCTTTATGCCAGGGATTTTCCTACGTATATTAAGATGTTTCATGGCCTAATTTTCAGTGAAATTCAGTGAAAGCTAGTGAATTGAGATTTCACTGAAAATCTTGTCGGCTATATGATACTGTCTGGACGGCCCATGAGATTGGGCTGAAAGGCAAAAATTGGAGATTTGTGATATCTCCTCCATTCGTGGTAATCCAGGATGACTCAATACAACAAACATACATACATACATACATACATACATACATACATATATATATATGCCTAGAAACTAGTGGATTGTGATTTCACTGAACTAGGGCTGCATAAAAATCTTGGTTTATGTAAGAAGAACCTGGCTAAAGAGAAATACACAGACACGTGTATGTGTATGTGTGTGTGTGTGTGTAAATTAACTCTTCTGTAGCACCTATTTTATCCAGTAAAAATGGGCAAAATCACTCTTTTTTCCATGCTAAACTTCAATAAGGATTGTGTGTGTATCTATCTATCTATCTATCTATCTATCTATCTATCTATCTATCTATCTATCTATCTATATTGGAATCCATTCACACACACAAACAATCCTTATTGGAATCCTTATTTCCTCATTGGAAATTGGAAGTGTCAAGACACTTCCAATTTTACGCAGGAAAACCCGAATAACCGAAGACCTACACACACACACACACACACACACACACACACACATAACACAAATTCCTTGTATGTCCAATCACACTTGGCCAATAAAGAAATCAATTCTATTCTATTCTATTCTATTCTATTCTATTCTATTCTATTCTATTCTATTCTATTCTATTCTATTCATACACACACACACACACACACTCCTCATCAAAGTTTAGCATGCAAAAAATGCAGTGATTTTGCCCATTTTTGCTACAAGTCAGGGGACTCCGGGATGGCTTAGAGTTTGTAAATATGTCAGGGGATCATGTTTATCACTGATAGGCAAAGTCTTTTTCATGGTTATTTCTTCTCCTCCGCCTTCTTCCACCACCTAATCTAGGACAAAAGAAAATATCCATTTCTTTCCTCCTTAATCAGTAACTAAATCAACCTGCCCCTTATCTCAAGACTCAGGAGCTAATCCTTGCCTGCAGGCTGGAAGGGAAAAGAGGAACCAAAAGAAGAAGAAAAAAACCCATAAAATGGAACATTTGCAGAAAATGGGTTTCCCTGCCTTTTCCTATTGCTCCCAAAGCTTGGCATCTTTGAAATGTGGAATTCCCCAACCCAAATGCTTTTAAAGATATGCAGGTTTCAACTCCCAGAATTCCTCAGCCACCATAGAGCCGTAGCTGGCTGGGGGCCTCTGGGAATTGAAGTCCACATGCTAAACACCAAATAATTAGAAGCGTGCATGGAATTGACTTCTGGGCTCCACTTAATAAGTCTTCATCCGTCACTCACCTATTGCAAGATGTGGGAATTTTGTAGCAAGCCTATTTTTCCCAGGGAAACTCTCAAGCTATTAATTCTCTCCCTCATATTTTCTCCATCAGCCAAAAGCCCACAGGGGCACCTGGAAATATAAGAAAAAAAAATACATAGCAGCATAGCGATTATATTGCATTTCTCTCCCAATAACAGAGTTGGAATTAATCAAGCGGGAGACCCATTTCAGACGAATGGCTATCCTTTAAAAAAAAAAAAAAATTCTCCAGGGATGGAGCAGCCACATTTTCTGAAGGCAACTTTTTCCATCGCTTAATGGTTGACAATTTCTCCTTCGTTCTAGGTTGCATCTCTCCTTGATTAGTAATTGTATTGATTAGTAATAATATTGATGAGCAATACCCTTGCTTCTTGTCCCGTCTTCTGGTGCTTTGGGAAATAAGTTGACCCCCTCAATATAATAATAATAATAAATAAACATACCCCATCCCTGCAACCGTTCTTCATATGTTTTAGCCTCCAGTCCCCTAATCTTCTTTCTTACTCTTCTCTGCATTCTTTCTAGAGTCTCTGCATCTTTTTTACATCGTGGTGAGCAAAACAAGACTTACTAAGGCCTTATAAAGTGGTATTAACACTTCCATCCCTCTGTTTATGCAGCCTAGAACTGTGTTGGCTTTTTTTTTTTAATTGAAAAAGTTTTACAAATACAATTCCCCCACCCCCCACGACTTCCCCAAGGTGAAATCCAAATCATACCATATCGTAAACTGCCCTCCTATAACTCTAACCCCTGTCTAGACTATAAATTTATACATCTTAACATTCAACTGAAAGCTATCTGGTATTTCCTTGTTTGGTGTTTGTTCTGCGCATAATCTATCCCTTTCTTCCATTCCAACATGTAAGTTTCTTGGGTCCGGTCTTTTAAATATGCTGATATTTTCGCCATTTCTGCAAAACTGGCCACCTTCAAAGTCCGTTCTTCTATAGTAGGCATAAAATCTTTTTTTCCAATATTGGCCAATCAATAATCTAGCTGCTGTAATCATATATAATATCATTTTTGGCTCAGTCACTGAGGAATCCTTAACTATGCCCAATAAAAACAGTTGAGGAGAAAATTGCAGTTTTTTCTCCAAAACATTTTGCATAACCCACCATATTTTAATCCAAAAAACTTTCACTTTCTTGCAAGTCCACCATATATGATGTGTTGGCTTTTTTGACAGCTGCTGCACACGGCTGGCTCCTATTTAAATGGTTGTCCAGTAGGACGCCATGATCCCTCTCACAGTTTATTTATTTATTTATTAAATTTATATACCGCCCTTCTCCTAGTGGACTCAGGGTGGTGCACAGCCAAGAATAAAAAGCACTCCAATACAAAATTTAAAATATTAATAAAAGAATTAAATAATTTTTGGCCCAAAAAATTTAAAAAACCAATAGGCAATTAAAATTTAAAACCCATAAATACTTTAAACTTAAAAGTGGGGGGGGGGCACTTTACGCCAGCCCAGCTTGACAAAATAAAAAAGTTTTTAGTTACTACTATTGAGCCAGGTTTGACCTAATCTGTACCTGTGAGTTTGATTTTTCTCGCCTAAGTGTAAGACTTGACTTCTCTCTATACCGAATTCCATTTTGTTAGATATAGGGCCCAGCGTTCAAGTCTATGGAGAGCCATCTGGATCTGCACAACAGCTGGATTGAGCAACAGCTGGATCTGCCCCCCAGCACTCCCACACCCACATCTGGACTGGCACAGTTTCCCAAATGAAGTGGCTCCTGGCAACCTTAGGAGAGTAAAATTCAAGTAGATAATCATCACAACCAGAAATGACCAGAGGCCAAAATGCATTTCCTTCCCTTTAGTGATCGGTCATCTTTTAGAATTTCTCCCCGTTCACCTTTCCCCAAATTCCAATCCTGGGAAAAAATAAATGACATTTTTGCAGTTGCCACCTTCCAAATTTGGAACCCGCGTTCATTAGAAAATGGTTACCGATAGTCCTTGACGTACAACGATTCGTTTAGCGTCTGTTTTAAAGTCACAGCAACACTGAAAAAGGTGAGTTATGGCTGTTTTTTCCACACTTACAATCATTGCAGCATCCCCATGGACGTGTGATCAAAATTGTGACATTTGGCAACTGACACACACATATTAAGTGTTTTTCTGTTGAAGCACCTGGTCTGCCCCAATATGAGAGGGAGGATACTGCTTCCCAATGTGTATTATTCTTTATGCCAGGATTTTCCTACGTAAATCAAGATGTTTCACAGCCATAGTTCAGTGAAATCTCATTCGCTAGTTTCTAGGCTTTCTCAAACATTAAAGCAGTATTTTGCTGTCTGTTTGAAGATTTGGGAGAGACTGAGATAGATCTATTTCTGGTTTATTTGCCTTCTTCAGCCAGCCATGCCCCCTTTTTGGACTCCGCCCTGTAACAGTCAAATATTTATTTTATATATATATAAAATAAATATATAGCCACTTTAAACCCCTCCAATCCATACATGAAGCAGACTGACACCCACCATGAAGAGCTCTCACGGCCACAAACACGAAGCCAAACAACAACAACGCAGCTCACCAGCTCAAATCCCCCTGCAACTCATACTAAGCCGAGCACAACCAAGCCCCCACCCAAACACAACACACCCCCAGCCAATCAGAGCACAACCAACCCCCCATCCAATCAGAGTTCAGCCAAGCCCCTAACCAATCAGAACACACCTCCACCCAATCAGAACACAGCCAAGCTCCCACCCAATCAGCTCCCACCCCCACTAGCAGTTAAAAGGAAGAGACAGCTGCGATCTCACATTGCTCCTGGAAGCACGAAGCCGAGAACACCATCCTGAAGATGACGAATGAGACTTCATCGAAACGTCGCCAAGACACTTACAATTTTATGCGGGAGAACACCCGAATAACCAAAGACCGACCGACCGACCTACCTACCTACCTACCTACCTACCTACCTATATATATATATATATATATATATATATATATATATATATATATGTATGACAGTTGCTGTGACCCAGGCCACTGACTCATATATATGACGGTTGCTGTGTCGCAGGCCACTGACTCATATATATAACAGTCACAATGTCCTGGGGTCATATGATCCCCTTTTGCAACTTTTGGACAAGCAAATTAAGGAAGACAGATTCACTACATAGCCGTATTACTAATTTCACAGCTGCAGTGAATCACTTTAACAATAGTGGCAAGACGTGAGCCCCCCAATTCTTTTGATCATCATCTTGCTTAGCAACAGAAATGTTGGACTCAATTTTGGGTCATAAGTTGAGGACTACCAAAATCACCAGGCTTACTTTCGATTAGAGACTTTTTTGCAATCCTATATCAAGGCTTCCCTTTGTCTTCATATGTAATCTCCGTGTCGTAGAATATATGTGGATATGTGCATAATTTTTATTTATTATTTGTCCCGTTCAGCGGTGGGTTTCAAATTTTTTTACTGCTGGCTCTATGGGTGTGGCTTGGTGGGGGTGGCATGGCTTGGTGGGCGTGGCAGGGGAAGGAGACTGTAAAATCTCCATTCCCACCCCACTCCAGGGGAAGGATACTCTAAAATCTCCATTCCCTTCCCACTCCAGGGGAAGGTTACTGCAAAATCCCCATTTCCTCCCGATCAGGAGGCGGAGAATAGATGGGGACGGGGCCAGTCAGAATTTTTACTACCAGTTCTCCGAACTACTCAAAATTTCTGCTACCAGTTCTCCAGAATTGGTCAGAATCTGCTGAAACCCACCTCTGCTAGTGTAGAGTTAAAGTCACCATAAAATTATTCTTAAATTCGTGTTTTCTGAATACGCCAGGTCCTCTTAGCCAGTGCAGATTATATTATATGATATTTACCTGTTAGGTTTTTTTTGCTGAGCCTTGCTGATCTTTGGTATAGCTTTCCAAGTCAGCAAATGTTCTGTTAATAAGAACAATTTAACTAACTGATAACCCAAATGTTATCGGATGACCAAGTTATTTTTACTTTCCGCTGCTGCAGTCCAAGATCATTGCAAAGATGGGAAATCATCAGTTCTCATTGGAAAGAAAACCTGATATTAATCCTAATTATAATATTATCAAACCGAGCAAACACTATCCCTGATCAATAAATCTGCGTTTGTCCTCAGGTCAATAAGACTCCAAGTGAAGGATTTAAACCTGTCTTATCCCTGCCCTGAAAATTCCTGGGTTTTTTTTTTTTTCCCCTTTGCGTAATAAAAATAAGCAAAATAGCATTTGTATTTTCTTCATGTCTTGCATAGAATCATATTGCTTGCATGGATTTTCCAATCCCTTCCCAGATGTACATTAAAAAAAACCCGACAGGCTTAAAGCTAATGAAGAATTCCAACCTCTTCCTTTCCTGGTCTTCTTCTCGATTTGCCAAATGAATAAATTTTATTCTTGAGCCAACCTCTTACATAAAAAGGCTGCGAGATGGTGCCAAATAACTGAACAGGGTACACGCTTTCAAAAATAAAGGAATATTGGTAGAATAAGTAAATAACTGTGGGAGGGGGGGTAGTTTGGTGCCGAAGCAGTGAAGCTGGATACGTTACCCTATCCAGAATTCTGCACTTGGTGTGACTTTAAATTTCAAAGCCCTGTCAAGTTTCTAGTCCTCAGCACGGTAAAAAGGAGAAAAAGAGCTGAGTAAAATATAAGCAGCCAAAGATTTATTGACGCTATTAATCATCCCAGCCAGCCAGGCACTAATGCCTGTGGAAACAGGCTTTGGATAAAGGCAAAGGCCGCACCACACTGCCAAGCACATGAGTGTGTAACACACACACACCCCATTGTGTAACACGGAATTTTCTCTCACAATAGCCAGGGTTGAAATCTATTTTTCCCCCAGCCTCAAAAGGGCCAATGAAGAAAAGGAACACGTCAGAATGTCGTCTTGCGTAAAATAACACACACACAAACACGCTTTTGTGTGTTTGTTGAGAAACACAGCCAATTCTCAACCGAGCCTCGAATTAAGCCACTACAGATGGTTCTCGACTTACGACAGCTCGTTTAGTGACCGTTCAAAGTTGCAAAGGCACTGTGGGTGGGGGGGGAAGCGACGTACGATCGTTTCCCCTACACTTATGACTGTTGCAGCGTGCGTTCCCATGGTCACGTGAGCGAAATTCAGACACTAGGCAACGGACTCGTATTTATGACGGTCGCGGCATCCGGGGGGGAGGAGTCATGTGATCCTCCTTTTGCCAAGACTTCTATTCTATTCTATTCTATTCTATTCTATTCTATTCTATTCTATTCTATTCTATTCTATTCTATTCTATTCTTCACCAAGGTCTCACTTAACAACACAAAATTTTTGGGCTCGAGAACTACCTTGTATCTCAATAACCAAGATGGCCACTGATGTTGCATTCAGTTCTTCAGCCCTATCCATGATTTCGTTTCTCAGGGCACGGAGCGAATGGGACACCATGATGGCTGCTCTAAAAATGGGACTCAGGTCGAACCCTTCCTGGCTTCCCACCTCTGAAGTAAGGTATTTCCAAAATCCTTGCATATCTGCTTCTCCACCCAAACATTCCTCCTCTCCCTCTTCCATTCTTCCCCCTTATCTCTTATCTTAATCCTTTGAAGCCCCCCACCCACCCTCCAGCCTCTCTGCAACTGAAAAGGGACTTTGGAAAGAGAGAGACAATTAACAAAAGAGAGAGAGAGAGATTGAGAAAGAGAGCATTCCTTCTCCCCTTCCTCCTTCCTTTTCCTTTCATCCCTTTCTCCCCATTCCTTCTTCTCCTCCTCCTCCTTCTCCTCCTCTGTTCAACCGCCTTCTGCAGAGATCTCTGGCTTAAAAACTCCGGACGGAGGCCGATGGGATCCATCAATCATTAAACCTTCCTCTTATCCAGACAATAAACAGGTGTTTTGCCCTTTTTTCATCCCCCAGGAGATGAGAGGTACATTTTATAAATATGTTTGTCTTTGATCTCCCGCCCAATCTAATGCTATCAAAAACCCTGGTGGTGGGGGGGGGGGATCTATCTGGCTCTTAGGTGGCCCTGCTCCTAGGGGTCCCCATTTCCTGCTTTTTAACAGCATGTTTTTGCATTAAAGCTAGCAAATTGTGTATGTGTATGTGTGTAGGAAATTGGGGGACACGGTGGCTCAGTGGCTAAGATACTGAGCTTGTCAATCGAACGGTCGGCAGTTCGGCGGTTCGAATCCCCAGTGTCGCTTAACAGAGTGAGCTCCCGTGACTTGTCCCAGCTTCTGCCAACCTAGCAGTTCGAAAGCATTTAAAAAAAAATGCAAGGAGAAAAATAGGGACCCCCTTTGGTGGGAAGGGAACCGCGTTCCGTGCGCCTTTGGCGTTGAGTCATGCCGGCCACATGACCATGGAGACGTCTTCGGACAGCGCTGGCTTTTCGGCTTTGAAACGGAGATGAGCAGCGCCCCCTAGAGTCGGGAACGAGTAGCACATATGTGCGAGGGGAACCTTTACCTCATGTTATGTAGGAAGCTTTGCAGAATCTTTGAAAAATCTTTGTGCTGTTTCTCCCACTCTTCTGCAGGTCGTCTTTGATTTACAACCTCAATGGAGCCCCACTTTTTCCCTGACTAACCAAGGCAGTCATTAAATGAGGTTAGCCCCATCTGAACTGCCGCAGTGGTTAAATTGGTAAAACAATTGTTAAGTGAATCTGGCTTCCCACCCCCACCCCCCCAATCGACTCCGCTGGTCAGAAGATCGCAAATCATGTGACCCTCCCCCCCAGGACACAGCGACCGTCATAAATACGAGTCGGTTGCCGAGAGTCTGACTTTTGATTGTGTGCAATAGTCATAAGTATGAAAAACGGTCATAAGTCGCTTTTTTCAGGGCCGGTCGAATGGTCATTAAACGAATCGTCATATGCTGAGAACTACCTGTAGTAGAAAAATAGCTAAGCAAGAAATAAAACAGTGCTAACTTGGTTCCTGCACTGAACTAAACTCTTTTTGTTTGGGTTAAACCCTGATAGTTGGCTTAAGGTTTTCCCCTGAGCTTTTAATAGTAGCTTATACCATGTTGCAAGCCCATTGAATGAAACAGAATCAGTGAAGCTATTCCTGGTCGCCAAACCAGAAACTGTCTCTTAGGACCTACAGGTAGTCCTTGACTTATAACCATTCTCTAGTGACCATTCGAAGTTTCAACGGCACTGGAAAAAGTGATTTATGACTGTTTTTCACACTTACAACCGTTGCAGCATCCCTGGCTGTGTCCCTGACTGATCAAAATTCAGACGCTTGGCAACTGACTCACACTTATGACGGTTGCAGTGCCCTGGGTGGGGGTCACGCACCTTCTGAACAAGGGAATGCCATATTTGCTTAACGCCCGTGTGACTAATGTAACCATCGAACGATTGCAGCGACTCGCTTAAGAAACGTGGAGAGGAAAGTCGCAAAACGGGGCAAAACTCAACACATTTCTCACTTGGCCACATAAATTTTGGGCTCAACTGTGTAAGTCGAGGACCTCCCGTAACCGAACGACGCCATCATCCACAAAGTTTGCAGCTGCTGAAAAACTAAGCTTCTCACCCACACAAACACATCCAGAATTAAGCAAAATAAAAGAACCGGGTGGGATTAGCATAATCTAATCAGATTATCATGAATCAGATTATCCTTGTTAAGGGGAACACACAACCCATCATCCTGTCTCAATTTCAGCAGCTCCAAACAACCCCTAGCCAATTTTGAGTAAGCTTGTTGCACTCTTTGAAGATAACATCCCAGCAAAAGTTACCTTTTCACTTCCTAAATGTATACAGCAGAAATCGTATTCAGCCGGTTCGGGTGAATTGGTAGTGGCACAATCCTGTTTTATAATCACTTTGTTTTTGACGCTGGAGGCATGCGTGAACGGCGCGCGAGAGCAAATTGCCATGTGGTTTGACGTCACACGCATGCACGGACTGTGCGCGTGGGCGAATTGCCGTGTTTCGTGACGCCGCACCAGGGGTGGGATCTTCTTACCTTTACTACCAGTGCGCAACAGGATCGCGCACACTCGATCCTGAAACACATCACAGAAAGGATGTGTAGCTCAGCCAAGAATCTGGAGTGCACTTGACAGGTTTCAAATAAGGTTTAAAAGCAGGTGAAATGTTTTCCTGGGACAAACAGACAGATGAAAGGAATTAGGGGGGTTTTTTTCTCTCTTTTTTTGCATTCTCCAGAAACCTCCACTGAATGGGATCCAAAAATAATATTTGCGAAGGTTGAAAATCTGGCTTTGGTTGAAATAAAAGTTCTTGGCGTGTTCTCCAGCGTTTCCCCAGTTTCAATATTTAGAAGCTCCCTGGCTTTTTAAAAAAAAATAATAATAATACTTTTTTTTAAGTATCCAAGGTTTTTATTTGCGGAGAGCTCGGATTTAAAAACCGGCTTCCACATCAGCTTGTTAGTGTCAAAAGTTTGACTGACCACTGGCGGATGGGTGGGGGAGGGGGAAAAATAAATAAATCACGTGATAAGATAAAAAAATTAATTCGGAATTCATGGAGGCAACAATAAAAACGGACTTCGGTCCCAGCTGAGGGTGCTTTGGGCTGTAATTCTTTTCGATTTTGTTTCGGTCCCCACTGGAATTACACTGTGGAATTACGCACTTTAATTCTTTCCCCCTTGTATAAATCGAGTTGTCGTGATTCCAGACTCAAAACTTTCCTTGAAGTCTCCTTTGGGCATATCCTCGATTTCCAACAGTCCGTTTAGTGACGGTTCCAAAGTTACAACAGCGCTGGAAAAAAATGACCTTTAGGACCGTTTCCCTCTCACACTTGCAGCATGACCCATCAGCAAAACTCAGGCAACTGACTCGTATTTATGACGGTTGCTGTGTCCTGGGGTCAGATCATCCCCTTTTGTGACCGTCTGACAATGGGGAAGCCCGTTCCGCTTAACAACCATGCTATTAACTAAAGAACTGCAGGGATTCACTTAACAACGGTGGCAAGAAAGGCGGTACAATGAGGCAAAACTCGCTTAACAAACGTCTCACTTAACGACAGAAACGTTGGGCTAAATAATTATGGTCGTAAGTCGAGGACTACTTGTAACCTGGCCCCTGAATAACTCCTCATAAAGACATGATGCCCGTGAAAGCTACCCCCAAAGGGAGAAGTATACATGGCCCATGAGCCCTGCGCAGCAACAGATTGCAGAACTGTTTTATTATTTACTGTTTATAAAATATATTTATATGTATATGAAATCTTAATCTGTTCACCGCCCTGAGTCCTTTGGGAGAATGGCGGTATAGAAATTCAATAAATAAATAAATAAATAAACTTGAGGACTAGCAACTTGAGGGGGCTTCGTCTCTCAATCAGGAACTACTATCCTGGCACAGAAAAAAAATAATGGCGTTTTCTTTTCCAGCAGTCCCTTTTATCCATCTTTCGAACTAAAAATCATTCATTTTTTCTTTTATACTTACCTGCATAACCCTGGGGACCCCTGGAAAATTGTAAAAATTTGCAAGGCGTCCCCTCAGCTGGAAACTCAGAAGCTAAACTCAGAAGCAAAACGAGGGTGAGCAGAGTGCAGGAATAAACACTAAAATTGCAACCTTTCATGGTTCAAAACTGCAGGGCAATTCATGCTCAAGCATTAAATAAAACGACTTTATTTAGCCTGCTGATAAGATGCCAATCGAGGGGAGGGGGGAAAAAAACCCCCAGGAAATTATTCCGATTAATAAAATAATAAACGTTGTTCATCAGGTACAAATCAGAACAAAAAAGCTGAATTTTTTCCTTTAAATACAGCCTGAAATAGGAAAAATTCCGTTCCTTATAAGACAAGATAGACGCAATGCCTAACCGAATAAAAATCACACACACACACCTGTTTTTTTTTTAACACACTCCGAATCAGGATTGTGTTTTTCACACACGCTCCATCCACACATTTAAACGGCCCCTCCTCAACTTACCTATTTCTTCCCGTCGAGCCCCTTTTCCAAACCAGAGGAAAAAAAAAAACCCCACAACTTGCAAGATGAAAAAATAAAAATCACGCTAAAACGAACGATTGTGTCTTTTTCTCTCTCTCTCTCTCTCACTCTCTCCCCTGTCTTTGGACTTTGGTAGACAAACCAAGTTACTTCACAGCTTGGCTTTGCTCTTTGGCCACTGCTGGGAACAACAATTTTCCTCTGTCCATCAGCCGCCACTTTGCAAAAGGAAACCGCAAAGGCCAGGATGGGTCACTAAACACAAACAGATATCATTTTTTCCCCACCCTTTGCAAGCCCTTCACTGGGATCGCTTTGAACCTCAGCCTGGTGTGTTTGTCGGCAAGGAAGGCAGGTAGGCTGGGAGCATTTGCACACCTCCCTGTAACACACCTTACTTGGCAAGAAAAGCACAGCTGCGGCGTTTCTTAGCCACAGAACTGTCACCGGGACAGACAAACAAACACAACTCCCTCCCTTCGAAATTCTGCAGGGCAGAGGGGGGAAAAATGCAGTGGTTGGAATTGTTAACAAGGAGAAGAAACTCGAGACGAACCGGTAGAGGAAATTTTGAGTAGTTCGGAGAACCGGTAAATACCACTGCTGGCTGGCCCTTGCCCCCATCTATTCTCTGCCTCCCGAGTCCAGCTGATCGGGAGGAAATGGGGATTTTACAGTATCCTTCCCCTGTTGTGGGGTGGGAATGGAGATTTTACAGTATTCTTCTCCTGGAGTGGGGTGGGAATGGAGATTTTACCATATCCTTCTCCTGCCACGCCCATCAAGCCACGCCCACAGAACTGGTAGTAAAAGGTTTTGAAACCTACCAGTAGCTTAGTCCCAAAAAAAACCCGCTCTTTTATTTAAACGGCTGTGAATTACGATCATTCACAGCCCGTAATAATTCACAAACAGTCTGTGAAGAGTCCGACAGGTGTCTGTCAGTCTTTCAAGGTAATGCTGATAAGCACCCCACCTTTATCTCCCTTGAAACGCTGCCAGAGACCTAACGGCCGATTAGCTTTGCAAGGCCAAACGGAGCGCAGAGTCAAAAACGGAGCTTCTCAGAGTTTAAACCTGCCAGAATGAACAAAGTTGTTTCCTGCAAAGGCTCATCTCTTATGTCTTATGGGAGAGGTCAGTCCTCTCCAAGCCTTACTCCTGAGTTGCCCCTTTTGTCTTGCCTTGTGCATGCGCAGAGTTGCCCCTCCTGGCAGCTCTGCGCATGCACACACTGGGAACAGGCTCCCCCTGTTCTTCTGCCTTGCTGATGTCAGTTTCCAGAGGCTCTGGAGGCAGCACATAACTCCCAGATGGCCCTGGCCCCCACTCTGCCTCAGACGCAGAGCCCTTTCCCAGACTCCAGCACTGGGCCACGTTCCTCCCCAACCTCCTCACTGTCTGACTTTGCTGCCAGCTGCACTGGCGGACCACAATAGATATCTTGTCCTAAAACACACACCAGCCTTTGAGCCAATCCTGCGCCCCTTAATTAAGTACGACCAAACTGAATTGCCTTGCAGGGATGTGGGTGAAAATACCCAGACAAGGAAAAGCGTTGAAAATTCTACAAAGCAGCCATTCAAGAGTTCTGTGAACAAATAAACAATGAAACCATGACAAGCCATTGCACCGAAAACCCAACAGCAAAAAGATAGCCTGGATTTCCGTAGGGTGCTAAATCCTGGGCTCGGCTAGTAGAAGCTCGTGCTTGCCTACCTCGCAGGGTTGGGGTGAGGATGGCTAATCGAGGACATGCATGCCCAACTGGCTTTTCCGCATTCCACATTCTGCCTCCCTCTTTCTCTACGGAATTTCATCAAAGGGTATTAAGTAATCTGGAAGAATGAGAGTCCTGCCTCAGGCATGAAGGCAGCTGGGTGATTTGGGGCCAGAAAATCCTTGCTCTCTGCCCCCAGGAAGAAGACCAGGGTGATCAAAATGGGCCTCCGAAACAGCAGGACTCAGGCAGGCAATTGCCAGGAAATGATCAAGACAGACTTGATCTCTCTGTCTCTCTGTCTCTCTCTCTCTCTCTCTCCCTCTCTCTCTCTCTCTCTATCATCATCTCTCCATCCATCTCTCCATCCATCCATTTATTTATCCAGTTGTACATACATATCCGATCTATCTATTATCTATCCGCCTATCTATCCTATCTCCCTCCCTCCTCCTCTCTCTCTCTCTGATCTTCTAAAGACAGCCGTGTATCCAGGAGGACACCCAAGTTGCGAGCCCTCTCTGTGGGGGCCAAGATCTCACCCGCAATAGTCAGCGATGGAGCCAGCTGACTATACCGGGACGCCGGGAACCACAGCCACACGGTCTGGGAGGGGTTGAGTCTGAGCTTGTTTCTCCCCATCTAGATCCGCACGGCCTCCAGGCATTGGGACATCACGTCAAGGGCATCATTGGGTTGGTCCGGGGTGGAGATGTACAGCTGCGTATCATCCGTGTGCTGAAGGACCTTCACTCCAAAATCACAGATGATCTCACCCAGCGGCTTCACATAAATGTTGAACAGGAGGGGCGAGAGGACTGATCCTTGTGGCACCCCACAAACAAGGCGCCTCGAGGTCGTCCTCTGTTCCCCTATCTATTATAATAGATAATAGATTACCTGTCTATTATCTAACTGCCTGTCTATCCTATCTCCCTCCTTCTCTCTTTCTCTCTCTCTCCCTCTCATCTATCTCTCATCTCTCTCTCTCTAGATATAGCTACATATTCATCCAGCCATTCATCCATCCACCAGGCATAGACAATGCTGTATTTCTTCTTAGGTTTCCGATCTGGTTTAGGGACCTAAAAAATGAATGGCAGTCCTGGGGTCTGCGTTCGAGGAGAAAGGGGTACATTTGATGCCACCCACCATCGGCTTTATGGAACGGATCTTCGGCGCCTAGCAATGGCAAATTGGAGGGAAAGTGACCCCCCCCCCCCCGGGGGTCCTTGGGTGACAACTGAGCCAACAAACTCCAGGCTTACATCCCCCCCCAAAAAAAACTTTTAATGAAAGCAAACACATACACAACTTTTTTCTATTTACAAAGGAACAACTCAGGCCCCAAAGAATGAGTTGGTGCCGCCACCTTGCCACCATCCAAGGATATGGAAAGCGGATGCTGATTTTATAGAAAATGGAGGGAGAAAGGGAAAAGCAGAACTGGACGCTTCCTAAACAGTGGACACAGTCACTTCTTATTAAGTCGAAGTTTTTGAGTGGAAAGGACGGATTTTGCTGTGCCGTCCGTTGCTAGGCAGGAGTGTGCTTGGTCTTGTAGAGGGGTACCAGGCCCTGGATCTCCAAAAAGGTCTTATCTTTCGTTTCGGGGATAATCTTCAAGATGTAAAAAAAAGTCACCAAGCTTACAGGGCTGGCAAGGAGGAGGCTGTAAGGCCCGATGTACTCCTGGAGAACAAAGGAGAAAGGTTAATATGCAAAGGGATCTACTGGATCTCTTTCGACAAAGGTCCAGGCCGAGGGGTCCTTTTCCAACCCCGTCCCTCCCCACGTGCTGGGTTTCTCCAGCAAGCTCTAAGATGGGTGGACTTCAATTCCCAGAATTTCCCAGCCAGCCTGCTTTAAGAGGGGTGGACTTCCACTCCCAGAATTCCCCAGCCAGCATGCTTTAAGAAAGGTGGACTTCCACTCCCAGAATTCCCCAGCCAGCATGCTTTAAGAAAGGTGGACTTCCACTCCCAGAATTCCCCAGCCAGCATGCTTTAAGAAAGGTGGACTTCAAGTCCCAGAATTCCCCAGCCAGCATGCTTTAAGATGGGTGGACTTCCACTCCCAGAATTCCCCAGCCAGCCTGCTTTAAGAGGGGTGGACTTCCACTCCCAGAATTCCCCAGCCAGCCTGCTTTAAGAGGGGTGGACTTCCACTCCCAGAATCCCCCAGCCAGCCATGCTTTAAGAGGGGTGGACTTCCACTCCCAGAATTCCCCAGCCAGCCTGCTTTAAGAGGGGTGGACTTCCACTCCCAGAATTCCCCAGCCAGCATGCTTTAAGAAAGGTGGACTTCAAGTCCCAGAATTCCCCAGCCAGCCTGCTTTAAGAGGGGTGGACTTCCACTCCCAGAATTCCCCAGCCGCCATGCTTTCAGGTATGTGGACTTCAACTCCCAGGGATCCCAGAATTCGCTAGCACAGCTGGCTGGGAAATTCTGGGAGTTGAAGTCCCTATATCTTAAACCTGTCAAGCTTGAAAAATATGGATTTAAAGCTTCTATTTACCAGAATATGGATCCCACAGCTGTAAATGTGCTATCGATTACCCCATTTCCCCCAAAATAAGACCTCCCCTGATAATAAGCCCAATCGGGCTTTTGAGCGCATGGCAATAAGGCCAAGCGCTTATTTCAGGGTTCAAAAAAATATAAGACAGGGTCTTATTTTCGGGGAAACACGGTACATTTCCAACATTCACACCCACACCCACACCCCAGCCAGAGAAAACCTTGGTTTTCCAATCACCCTAATCATTCCTAGTCAAAAAAAAAAAGGAGGGGAAGGGGAGGGGAGGCCATTGAGGACTTCCTGATTTTGGGGTGCTTTTTTATTTCTTACTCTGAGAGATGTCCGAAAAATAGCTGCAGGTTGACTCACCTCTACATAGACAAAGTTTAAGACAGTTAGGTAGTTCAGGAACCAGTGTAAAAATTGTCCGATGACGTAAGCAGACGCCCGGGAAGATTGCAGAAACAGCTCTCCAACCAGCAGGTTGATCAAAGAACCTGAAACATCCCCCCAAAAAAGGGAAGGGAGGGAGGGAGGGAGGAAAAGAGGGACGAAAAGAGGGAGGGAAAGAGGGAGGGAAAAAGGAGAGAGGCAGGGAGGGAGGGAGGAACGGAGGGAGGAAGAAAGGAAGGATGGAAGGAAGAAAGGGAGAGAGGGAGGAAGAAAGGAAGGAAGGAAGAAAGAAAGTGAGAGAGGGAAGGAAGGAAGAAGGGAAGAGACGGAGGGAGGGAGGAAGGAAGAAAAAGAGGGAAGGAGAAGAAAAAAGGAGGGAGGGAGGGAGGAAAAGGGAGGGAAGGAGGGAAGGAACGAAGGAAAAGAAGGAGAGAGGGGGAGGGGGAAGGAAGGAAGGAAGGAAGGAAGGAAAAGGAAGAGGGAGGGGGAGGGGAAATGAAGGAAAAGGGAGGGAGGGGAAAAAGGAGTGAGAGGGAAGAAAAAAGGAAGCAGCAAGGAAGAAGGGGAGGGAGGAAGGAAGGAAGGAAGGAAAAGAGGGAGAGAGGGAGGAAAAAGGAGGGAAGGAGGGATGCACAGCAGCCGTTAATCAAGTTCCGCCCCCTTTGGCAACCTTTCTTGCCACCGTCGTTAAGCGGATCACTGCAGTTGTTAAGTTAAGGACACGGTTGTTAAGCAAATCATGGACTTGGCTGGAAAGGAGGTCGCGAAAGAGGGATCATGTGACCCCCCCCTGGGACACGGCAGTCAGAATATAAATACATGCCAAATATGATCACGTGACACCCCTCCCCTCTCCCCGGTTGGATGCTGCAACAGTCCCGTGAAAACTGGTCCCAGGGCCCATTTTGCTTCACTGCCGTCGTAACGTTGATCGGTCGTTAAACAGATAGTTGAGGACTACTGGGTAAATCAGTTGGGTAATTTTAAAGTCCTTGCCTTGGCAGCCTTCAAATAAAAAGCAATTTAGCGGAAAAAGGCAGGAGGGTTTTTGTTTTTTAATGCAGGTGGGGAAATCCCAGGCCCGCGTGCGAATCTAGACAATTCACATACAGGTGGCCACCTACCCACAAACCAAGGGTGAAATCTATTTATCTTCCCTGCCGGTTCGGAGGTGCACATCACATGTGCACGGCGACCCTCTGCGCACACGTAAACCCTTCTGGGCATGCGCAGAGGGTAAAAAACAGGTTACTTCCTGCTTAAAACCAGGAAGTAATGACGATCAGGCGGGTGGGCGGAGCCTCGAGCTGCCATCGCTACCAGTTCGCCGAACCGGACTGAGCCAGAAGCATTTCACCCCTGCCACAAACACAACTACTTACTCGGTCCAACGGCGTAGATGATCAGGAAGAAGTTGACAAGGATGTTGTTGAAGACAGTCAGCCAAGCAAATTTACCCTGCAAAGGGTGGGAGTTAGATATAGAACAACAGAGTAGGAAGGGACCTCGGAGGTCTTCTAGACCAACCCCTAGCTTAGGCGGGAAACCCTACACCCCTTCAGACAAAATGGTTATCCAAACATCTTCTTGAAAACTTCTAGCGCAAGATTCGCAACTTCAGGTTTTAGCAAAAAGAGAAGCCACGGTCTTAACCTTTCCGCTGATCGAAACTCCTGACTCAAGGAAGCGTTTTCCCAAACTTGTCCGGAGATGGCAGAAATTAAAAGTCCAGACTTTTGGGGTCTGGAGCCAGCTCCTCTTAAAAGTTGTCTTGAGGGCCACAAGATTTAAGTCAGAAAAACAAAATGCACTAGGTACGGTATAGGTGGTACCTCACTCAATAGTAGTAACTGCGAGAGGGATCTTGGGAGTCCTAGTGGGCAACCTGTAGGAGCCAGCCGTGTGCAGCAGCTGCCAAAAAAGCCAACGTAATTCTAGGCTGCATCAACAGAGGGATGGAATCAAGATCACAGGAAGTGTTGATACCACTTTATAAGGCCAAACTTGGAATCCTGCATCCAGTTTTGGTCGCCACGATGTAAAAAAGATGTGGAGACTCTGGAAAGAGTGCGGAGAAGAGCAACAAAGATTTGGAGACTCGAGGATAAAACATATGAAGAACGATTGCAGGAACTGGGTCTGTCTAGTTTAATGAAAAAAAGGACTAGGGGAGACAGGATAGCAGTCTTCCAATATCTCAGGGGCTGCCCCAAAGAAGAGGGAGTCAAGCTATTCTCCAAAGCGCCTGAAGGCAGGACAAGAAGCAACGGGTGGAAACTAACCAAGGAGAGAAGCAACTTAGAACTAAGGAGAAATTTCCTGACAGTAAGGACAATTAATCAGTGGAACTCCTTGCCTCCAGAAGTTGTGAATGCTCCAACACTGGAAGATTTTAAGAAGAGGTTGGATAACCCTTTGTCTGAAATGGTGTAGGGTTTCCTGCCTAAGCAGGGGGTTGGACTAGAAGACCTCCAAGGTCCCTTCCCACTCTCGTTATTCTAAATTCTAAAATCCCATCCTTTCTGAGCTACATCTTTCCTGTTACGTACCTGTAGATCTCGGGTCACTGTGAGCAAGAGGCAGAAGACTGTGGACATCCCAAATCCAAGGAGAAGTTGGATTTTCCGTCCTTTCCTGTCCACAATGTACATCTGCAAAATGGGGAGGAGAGAGAGGTGGGGAGGAAATGGAATAAATCACCACCCACTGGTTTCTCTCTAGGTCAGAACAAAGATCACCGAGTGGTCTGTTTTCCATCTCCATTCAGCCCCCCCACCCTCACCCCAAAAAAGGCCCAAAGCTACCACGATTTGATTTCAGGTCAGGAAAGAGAAGCTGAAAAAGGAAGGCAGGAAACAAACCAGGATCCAGCCTCATGATGGCTATCTCACTCGGCTGAAAAGCTACGTCTGGCTTCTTCAAGAAAAAGAGTTGAAAAAATGAACGTGGAGGAGGAGGAGGAGGAAGGGGAGGAGGAAGAAGAAGAAGAGGAGGAGGAGAAGGAGGGAGGAGAAGGAGAGAGGAGGAGGAGAAGAGGCTCACCCCGTATAAAATAGCCAAGATTAACAGGGCAGTGGTCATCATTTGGAAATATCGGGCGTTTGGGTGGCTTAACCCCGTAGAATAGAGCATTTCCTCAATGCCGAGGTAAATCTGAAACGAAACCAGCACAACGAAAGGATTCGGCTTCCAGACACATTCAGAAGATCTTCACCATTATTGGTTATGTATCCCTAGGGCAGGAGTCTTCAAACCTGGCAACTTTAAGACTTACAGACTTCAACTCCCAGAAGCCTTAGTAAGACCCCCACCTAGAGTACTGCATCCCGTTTTGGTCCCCACACTATAAAACAAGATGTTGAGACTCTGGAAAGTGCACTCAGGATGATGAGGGGACTGGGGGATTAAACATACTGTCAACATTTCACGCTGCACTTACTCTAATGCTGACATAAGAAGGAGAAGCGGAGGCATCTGGAAAGGGACGTTTGACTCTTCGCCTACTTATTTTCCCTGGAGAGAATATCCCCTAGGAGATGGGAGGGGAGGGGCAGCCCATTTTTTGGGCTGGTTTGGAAGTTCAGTAATAGTAAATAAATAGAGAGGGAAATTGTACCTTGTTGAGGTCTTTGGGATGAATGGCCAGGAGGCAGGGCTGGGTGTGATGAGTGACATTGAGTTGGCCACTCTCTCTTAGTCACATGGGCACCCAGCCACGTCTACCCAGCCAGTCATTAAGGCAGAGAACCAGTTGTTTAATTATTTATTTATTTATTTATTACATGTATTTATATGCCGCCCTTCTCCCGAAGGACTCAGGGCGGCGAACACAAGTTAAGAAACATGTACAATAAAATCGCACTTTAAATCAAATAACTAATTAATGATAAACAATAAAACCCAGAATCAGAGTCAGCCTATTTGCTTGAACAGCAAAGTCTTCAGGTCCTGACGGAAGGAGCGGAGATCCGGAGCCGTCCGGAGCTCGGTAGGTAATTCATTCCAGAGGATGGGAGCACCCACAGAGAACGCCCTACCCCTGGGCACTGCTAGATGACCTTGGCTTGCCGTCGGAACCCTGAGGAGAGTGGCCCTATGTGAGCAAACAGGATGATGGGAAGCAGGCAGGAGAAGGTCCTGTAAATATCCTGGATCTAAATCATGTAGGGCCTTATAGGTGAGAACTAGCACCTTGAAGCGGACCGGAGAACCACTGGTAACCAGTGCAGCTGACGCAGGAGGGGTGTTATATGGGAGTAACGAGGGGCTCCTGTAACAACCCGTGCGGCTGCATTCCGGATCAGCTGGAGTCTCCGGGTGCATCTCAGGGGCAGGCCCATGTAGAGGGAATTGCAGTAATCCAAGTGGGAAGTAACCAGGGCATTTGAATCCCACCACCGATTCAGGACCACCAGAAAGAACTTTCACCCGACCCATTACATTTGGTGGTGGTTGTCATGATGACGATGCTCAGCTTCTTACGGGTTCCAGAGACTGCCTTCCCTTACCACGTTGACTCCGGAAAGCTGCTGGCCTGTTTCTATGATCACCACCGAAACCAGTTGCCAACGGAGCGGACGATAACCCATCAACCGCAGGGTAGTCATCTCCTTCTCGTCCTTCTCAAAAATGTCCTCCCGTCGGAGTTCCTCCATTTCATCCTCAACGTCGGCCTGGAACCTGAGGTGCTTCAGAGCTGAGGAGAAGAAACAGAAGAAAACCCCCAAGGCTGAAGGTGGAGGTTGAAGTACGGTGAGGATACAGGATAAGGATACAGGCAGTGGTGGGATTCAAAAATTTTCGCAAACGGTTCTCTGCCCAGTTGCTGGGTGGGCGTGGCCATGGTGGGCGTGGCACCACGGCTTTTCTTGAGCCTCCGGGAGGCCCTCTGGAGGCCGGAACAGGCCTGTTTCTAGACTTCTGGAACTTCTGGGAGGCCCGTTTTCTGCCCTCCCGAGCCTCCGCATAGGCACTGCACTTATCTAGCATCCAAAACAGGCCGTGTAGAGACTCCTGGGAGGGAAGGAGCAGAGTGGGCGGGGCCAGCCAATCCTTGCAACTACTGGTTGAATTGGCTGAATCCCACCCCTGGATACAGGATATAGGATACAGGATATAGGATACAGGATGATAAGGATAAGGATAAGGATAAAGGTAAGGGTAAGGATAAGGATAAGGATAAGGATAAGGATAAGGATAAGGATAAGGATAAGGATAAGGATAAGGATAAGGATAAGGATAAGGATAAGGATAAGGATAAGGATAAGGATAAGGATAAGGATAAGACGGGGTCATGCCCCCATCAAAGCCTGAATCTGCAAGGAAAGACAAATCAGAATTGGAGGTGACGGAGATTGAGTGGGCGGCTTCCTTGGCTTTGGGGGAAAATAGGGAGGAGCAGGCCCAGTCAGGGCCTTTCAGGATTAGGACAGCTTGTAGGCAGGAAGGAACAGGGGCAGGATGACGAAAAGAGGTTAATGAGAGGCAATGAGCAGGGACCATCCTCTCCTGATCCTCGAGCACGGAGAGTGGAGAGAAGGCGAGAACAGCGCAGATTGACTCGGCTACTCGGGAGGAGAGCACCCCGCCCCTCTTCACAAGGCACACCTGGGGACTGAGACTTAAGGAGACGCTGTGGGGAGGGGCATTTGTCAGGAACAAATGCTGAATTAATGGAGAGTTGAGTGCTGACGTTTGAACTTAGCTGGAGGGGTGATGAGTGGACCACCAGACGTTCTGAAGGACCAAGACGGGGACAGATTCTCCTGGAGATAACTTATTTATGTGGCCACTAAGGGTCAACAACAACTTAATGGCACATAATCAATGAGTTACCTCTTTTGACCACTCCACATTTTTACACATCCTAGAGTTTCGGCTTGTTTAAACACCACAAACGCTGCCAGAAGTTTAAATATAAATCCATCCCAGCCCTAGCAGATACCTTCTCTGGCTTCTTCTTCTTTTTTCTTCTGTATCAACAGGTACCTCGGACTTTCAGGGCAGGAAGGAATCAGAAGAATCTGCCAGATAGCCAAGAGTCCAGGCAAACTCACCAGTATTGGCCAAGCTGCATGAACAGAAACGAGTGGTCAAAGGAGGGGAAGTTTGGTGATGTAATCCCAGCACTTCCTCCCCTCCTTATCGAGAGGACTTTACCTTCTACGGTGCCCAATAGTTCAGGAAAGGCAAATATCTGAGCCATTTGGACCCCAATCACTAGAAAGAAATGGGGCAGCATGCCAATGGAACCCCTCAAACCCAGGGGGCTGGTCTCCAGGAGATACAGAGGAATGACGCTGGAGAAAATACCTGGGGAACAAAAACATACCAGGCATGTTCAGAAGTTCTTCATCATCATTGGTACCATAGCCCTGGAGTAGGAATCTCCAAACTTGGGAACTTTAAGACTTGTGGACTTCACCTCCCAGAACTACCCAGGAAGACCCTCCCCGTCTCCCCAGCTCACCCATTGAGATGCCAATAAGGAAACGTGAAAACATGGCAAAGATGAATTCGTGTTGAAGTTTGGCGCAAATCATCAACATGGAACACACCAAGGAAATGTAATTGTCGGTCATCAGTGTCTGCTTCCTGAAGACACAACAGAAAGAAACGGTGGGATTCAGAGGCCCTTTCCGTCTTGGGTTTTATTAGAGAAGAAGACAAGAACCGGTGGTTGGAGAGAGAATTGGGGGGGTCCTAATGAGGTGGGAAACTTCATTTGAGGGAATCAATCGTTCAATTGATTGATTGATTGATTAAACAAAGTTTAATTCGTCCAGGAATGGTAAGTAACTATCTAAGACAGGGGTCTGCAACCTTAAATACCCGAAGAGCCATTTGGACCCATTTCCCACATAAAAGAAAACACCGGGAGCCACAAAACCCTTCCCGTGCCTGACTATTTCTTGAACGGACACAAAACTAGCATACATAGTCGAATTAAACGTTCTGTTTTCTTCTGAAACTTTTTTTTTCTTGGATTTATCCATGGTTGGTCTACCGGGGGCTGAGAAGCTCAATAAATCACGTGGACGGGGCCAGCCAGGAGTGGGATTTGGGGGATTCTCCGAATTGCACAGAATCTTAGCAAGAGGTTCTCGCGAACCTCTGAGAACCCCCAGCAGCCCCACCCCTGAATTCAACCTACATTTCTGGGACTTATATCTGACAAAGATATATTTCCCGTCTTCTCCTTCCCTTCATTCATTCACTCCACCCCCAAAACAGCCTGCACGGATGGGTCCCCACAGCACCCTAAATCCATTTACCTGCCGAATTTATCCACCAGGACTCCGACAAGAAGTGAGCCCAACATGGCTCCCAGAGGGAACAGGCTGGTCGCAAAACCGACCACCACGTCGGCGTGAACAGTATCGTTTTGACTGGCATTCTTCTTCATGCTGTGATACGTGAGATTATAAAATTGCCTGATGAGCTGGAAGGAAGAAAGGAGCAGCTGAAATAGAGGCCACCAGGTATAGCCTTGGGGCAGCTTTGACTTGGCGGCTCTGATCCGCTGAGCAGCCCTCTGTCAGGTTTCGAGGTCGTCTCAAATGAATTACATTTCAAACAAAGTCTTTGATGAAAATCTCTCATTTATTAAGCATTCTAACTCCGACTCCATCGTAGCTGACTTCCTGACCCAAAACCCTCCTTTTCTTTTCCCCACTCCTCTGCACTCATTGGCCATCTTCCAAGTCACTCTACCCCTAATCTACTGCTCCAGCTCAAAGGAATTTCCCCCCTCCCATCCCATCTCCTAGGGGATATTATCTCCAGGGAAAATAAGTAGGTGAAAAGTCAAACGTCCCTTTCCAGACGCCTCTGCTTCTCCTTCTTACGTCAGCACTAGAGTAAATGCAGCTTGAAGTGCTGACGCCCTCTTTTAGGCTAACTCCCTACAAATAGTAACAGCAATAATAATAACAACAACAAGAACAAGGTGAAGATCTTGTGAAACTTTTGAGTACAGATGGATCATGATTTGGAACACAGTAATAATAACTTTATTGTCATTGTAGGTGTAGACACAGTATACCCATACAACGAAATTCACTTAACACCCAAAGACCAGGCCCAACACACATAACAATCCCCAAACACACTCCCACCCACCACAATTCCCCACCCCTAAATCACACAAACATCCACACAACAGACCAAGTAATGCTGTCCAACAGCTCACTGATGGTGGCTCTTTAGTTCATTGTTGAGTGCAATTATAGCTCTGGGATAAAAACTATTCAGAAAACGTGTGGTTCTGAGTTTTCGTTGTTCTGTATCTTCTGCCAGAAGGCAATAGTCCAAAAAGATGATAAGCAAGATGGGAAGAGTCTCCGAGAATGTTATGCAACTTTCTCCAACAGCGAGATTCGAAGATGTCGTCCAGGGCTGGTAGATGGAGTCCGATGATATCTTGAGCAGTTTTAATGATATCACGCCAGATATCACAGTTGTCGAAAACCAAAGTGTACAATTTATTGATATCGCGGTACCAGGAGTCGAAGAAAATGAACTGGGGAGGGGAGTGGAAATCACGAAATATCGCAACCTGGCCATCGAATCTACGCGATTATTGATGAAACATGTCACAATGATACCCGTTGTCGTTGGGGCACTTGGTACCCTGTCCCAAGAATTTTATAAAACACATCAAGAAATTGCAGCTTCCTGCAAGAACACCAGCGGAACTGCAAAAAAACTGTGCCTACTTAGAACATTGTACACACACACACACACACACGGTGCTCCCCTTGCTTTTGGCACGTGATGGCATGGTGGAACCAGAAGTTGACAAATGGGCTGTTTCCGGCCTCTGGGGGAAGGCCAGAAATCAGGAGGGTGGAGAAGGCCGTCTTCGTCCTCCCCAGGCTCCAGAGCCTCTCTAGGAGCCTGGGGAGAGCAAGAAGCAGGCCTTCCAGTCCTATTGGAAGTTGGCAAACAGGCCGTACCCGGCCTCCGGAGGGGCTCCAGGGAGGTGGGGAAGGCCATTTTCACCTTCCCCATGCTCCTAGAGAGGCTCTGGAACCTGGGGAGAGCAAAAAACAGGCCTTCCTCCCCACCCCCCACCCCAGGACCTCCAGAGGCAGGAAACAACCTGTTTCCCTACTTCCAAGTGGCCCAGAAGGCCCCAAAATCAGTTGAGCTCACGTACTCACCGTAGTATTTGCCGATTCTCCGAACTGCTCAAAATTTCCGCTACCGGTTCTCCAGAACCTGTCAGAACCTGCTGCTTTGCGCTATTCCCAGGATCTGGCGGGACAGGCTTTTAAACTAACCAACGGATTTAAAAACAACAAAGATGACCAATATTGTTCCGATTGGTCGCTTCTTAGCTGGCCCCTGTTTTGTGAAGGTCACTCACCGCAGTGTCTGAGTAGCAGAGCCAGTGGTTGTAACCCAGCTGGAGCGACGCTAAGCCCGTTACGAAGACGAGTTGGCGTGAGGATTCTGTTAGCTTTAAAGAAAAAAAAAAAGAGAAGGAGAGGTCTCCATTTGAACGCAGATCCCCTTATTGTTTTAAAGCACAGATGCAGATAGTCCTCCACAGACATTATTCTCTCTCTGGGCCCAGTGAGAATATATCTGCGGAACAAAACTCCGCATTGGCGACAGGAAGGGCATCCGGCCACTAAACACTCAGCTCCGTTCGGTTGCCCAGACTCCACGCCAGATTATGGGCTCGTTAAAAGAGGATGATACAGATAGTCCTGAATTGAACAGTTCCTTTAGCGACCGCTCAAAGTTGCAACGGCGCTAAAAAATGTGACTTACGACCATTTCTCCCACTTATGAACGGTGCAGCCTCCCCATGGTCACGTGATCAGAATTCAGACACTTGGCAACGGGCATGCACTTATGACGGTTGCAGCGTCCCGGAGGGGGGGCGGTGTCACGTGATCAAATTTTGTGACTTTCTGACAAGCAAAGTCAATGGGGATTCGCTGAACAGGAATCAAGGGAAGGAAGGAAGGAAGGAAGGAAGGAAGGAAGGAAGGAAGGAAGGAAGGAAGGAAGGAAGGAAGGAGGGTGGGTGGGAGGGAGGGAGGGAGGAAGGAAGGAAGGAAGGAAGGAAGGAAGGAAGGAAGGAAGGAGTCAACTGTCCCATTATCAGCTCATGATGCTTGAATAGGAGAGATGCAGCCATGACAAAAGGAAGAAACGAAGGAAGAGAAGAGGAAGGAAGGAAGGAAGGAAGGAAGGAAGGAAGGAAGGAAGGAAGGAAGGAAGGAGTCAACTATCCCATTATCAGCTCATGATGCTTGAATAGGACAGGTGCAGCCATGACAGAAAGAAGGAAGGAAGGAAGAGAAGAGGAAGGAAGGAAGGAAGGAGTCAACTATCCCACTGTCAGCTCATGATGCTTGAATAGGACAGATGCAGCCATGACAGAAGGAAGGAAGGAAGGAAGGAAGGAAGGAAGGAAGGAAGGAAGGAAGGAAGGAAGGAAGGAAGGAGTCAACTATCCCACTGTCAGCTCATGATGCTTGAATAGGACAGATGCAGCCATGACAGAAGGAAGGAAGGAAGGAAGGAAGGAAGGAAGGAAGGAAGGAAGGAAGGAAGGGAAGAGGAAGGAAGGAAGGAAGGAGGGAGGGAGGGAAGGATGAAAGGATGGAAGGATCCCACTGTCAGCTCATGATGCTTGAATAGAAGAGATGCAGCCATGATGGATGGATGGACAGACAGACGAACAGAAGGAAAGCAGGAAGGAAGGAAGGAAGGAAAGATAATTTTTTTTTTAAGATATCAAAGAAATCCAGTTTTGCTGGACAGTATTTGCAGCACACAACCTGCACAAACCAGGATTACAGCTAACCAAGTTAGCCAATGCCAATCTGGTAAAGAGTAACCCATGCATTTACAAGAGGGTTACGCTCCTTATCAGGCTGCAGGAAATAAGGGGTAACCCATTTCAATATTTCAGCCACCGGCACCCGAAGATAAAAATCAGAATCAATAGGAAAGTTTGATTTTAAAGATATTTTTTTAAATTCCCCTGCCCTCCCCAATTGCTAAGGTTTCCTATCAGGGCATTTACATCACATTTACATCACATTAGCACAAATTTAAATTTCAATCCCGGCATATCAGGGTGCCATGTGCATAAGTCAGTACATAGAGCCTGACTAAGGTGGCTCAGTGGCTAAGACGCTGAGCTTATCGATCAGAAAGGTCGGCAGTGCGGCGGTTCGAATCCCAGGTTTCCTGCGAGAGCAGGGGGTTGGACTCCAAGATCCCTTCCAACTCTGTTGCTGTTACCCCCCCCCCCCCAAAAAAAAAGTTGACTCCCTTGGAAATAACTTTTTGGCTAAATTTTGCTGCCCTGCTCGGAGAACACCCACAGCCTAAGACGCAAATACATTGGATAAATGATTATTTTCTTATTTTTAATCTCTGCTTGTCATCCTGAAAGAATAGCATTCACCTGGCTCCACTCTTCTATTATCAATTTCTTATTCAGCTCTGTTCTGCTTTCCATGGTTCCTTTTGGGGTGGGGGGGGTGGGGGCAGGGGTGGGAGGGGTTTGTGAGGACGACAATCACAACAAGCGACCCTGGGAAGAAAAAAAAAGGAGAAAAGGCTATTTTGAGATCCAGGAAATTGATCCTTTGCTTCAATGCTTTTAAAACAACCTCAAATGGAAAGAAAACCAAGAAACTGCAAAACCATTGAATTCTGGGGGAGGTACGGAATTGACTTCTCCTGTTTTTCCCTCTGCTGCCTGCCTCAACGTATAACAGCTCATTTAGTGACCATTCAACGTTACAACATAGGGACTTATGTTATGACCATAATCATGTTGTCGCATCCCCACAGTCAGGTCATCCAAATTCAAACGCTTGGCAGCTGACTCGGAGTTATGACGGTTGCAGTGTCCCGCAGTCACGCAATTTCATTTTGTGGATAAAATGGAGGGAGGGAGGAAACACAGGAGGGAGGGAGGGAGGAAGAAAGAAAATAGGAAACACAGGAGGGAGGGAGGAAAGGAGGGGGGAAGGGAGGGAGGAAACACAGGAGGGAAGGAGGAAGAAAGAAAGGAGGAAAGGAAACAAGGAGGGAGGGAAGGAAGGAGGAAAGAAGGAAGGAAGGAAGGGGGAGGGAAGGAAGGAAGGAAGGAAGGAAGGAAACACAGGAAGGAGGGAGGGAAGGAGGGAAGAGGGTGGAAGAAAGGAAGGAAGGAAACAAAGGAAGGAGGGAGGGAAGGAGGGTGGAAGAAAGGAAGGAAGGAAGGAAGGAAGGAAGGAAGGAAGGAAGGAAATACAGGCAGGAGGGTGGGAAGATGGGAGAAAGGAAAGAAAGAAGGAAACACAGGAGAGAGTGAAGGATGGAGGAAGGAAGGAAAGAAGGAAGGAAGGAAGGAAACACAGGAGGGAGGGAGGGAGGAAGGAAGAAAGGAAGAAAGGAAGGAAACACAGGCGGGAGGAAGGAAGGAAGGAAGGGGTAGAAAGGGAAGGAAGGAACTTACTTGGAGGTCATTCAAAAATGCTTGACTTCCCCCCCTAAACATAATACTTTATTTTATTCTCTCCTGTCGTATACCTCCCCTCCAACTCTCCTTTCTCAACGCCTCTCTTTGCCCACTAGGCAAAGACAGCTCCCTCCCAACTAAGTTCCACACCAGTCAGGCCTCGGGTTCAACCAACGCTTCGGTGGCCTTCTCTCAACAGGCCAGGATACCCGGTCACTGCCCGTTCGGCCCCTGGAGGATTTAAGGTCCGGGTCGCTCAGGATTGATGGCCAAACCAGGCCTGGAACCGGTGCCCCGTGGGGAGAGCCAATCAGGCGAGGGCTCCACAGGATTCCGGGGTCCGGTTGGCAGTTGGATCCCAGGACATGGCGCCTGAGTGGCCCCTAAAAGGGACAAGAAAGAGAAAACTCCGAAATCCAGTCTTTCTTTCAAGCCTCACATCTTCTCGGTCAGCAACCTGGGGCTCTTGAGCCGAATGTGGCTCTTTCACCCCTCTGCTGCGGCTCTCTGTCACTCACTCAATATCACTCACAACCGCCAATGTGTGACACTTGCCGGCATGCGATTTATTGAGCTTTTCAACCCCCGGTAGGCCAACCATGAATAAATCCACGAAAAGAAAAAATTCAGAAGAAAACAGAACATTTAATTCAATGACGTATGCTAGTTTTGTGGCCGCTCAAGAAATAGTCAGGCACGGGGAGGATTTTTGTGACTCCCGGTGTTTTCTTTTCTGTGGGAAACGGGTCCAAATGGCTCTTTGAGGGTTTAAGGTTGCAGACCCCTGCCTTAGAGGCTGATGGGTTCTCACCACATCTACTAACCATCATGGTTGATTGTGGCTTACGGGAATTGGGAAACTTATCAGACTTATCAGTTGGCCAATCACGGCATGTGGCTTAACTGGAGAAAGCTACCGGTTAACCATGGTTAAGTCAACACTCAGTTTTGGAGGAGTGCGGCCCTGGAGGCACCAGCGCTATCCTCAGCCCTTTAACCAGTAAGAAACCAGGATTGAATAGACAAATCATGATCTATTGAAATGGTCTGCCACACACAACTCTCAATTATCTGCGAAGAAGGTAACCACGGAGCCTCGGAGTGCTCCCTGCCACACGTTCCGCAGCCACATTTTTGTAAAATAGTCTAACTGCAGAGGAATTAATGTTACCACGATCAAATTAATGTTAACACAATCAAATAAAACGGAGCAAACCTCTTTACTGGGTTTCAACATTAGCAGGATTGGGAAAGGGCAGTGAAGGGTGCCCTCTGGTGGCCAGATCCAGGCACTGCAGCAGCCAAGAACCAATACATTGTGTAGACATTAAAAAATCATGAACAGATTTCACAGATGAATGGAATGGAATGGAATGGAATGGAATAGAATAGAATAGAATAGAATAGAATAGAATAGAATAGAATAGAATAGAATAGAATAGAATAGAATAGAATAGAATAGAAGATGGGATGAGATGGGATGGGATGGGATGGGATGGGATGGAGTAGAGTAGAGTAGAGTAGAACAGAACAGAACAGAACAGAACAGAACAGAACAGAACAGAACAGAACAGACCAGACCAGAACAGAACAGAATAGAACAGAAGATGGGATGGGATGGGATGGGATGGGATGGGATGGGATGGGATGGGATGGGATAGAATAGAATAGAATAGAATAGAATAGAATAGAATAGAATAGAATAGAATAGAATAGAATAGAATAGAATAGAATAGAATAGAATAGAATAGAATAGAATAGAATAGAATTCTTTATTGGCCAAATGTCATTAGACACACAAGGAATTTGTCTTGGTGCATATGGTCAATGTCTTCTGGGGTGACAACTATTTCTGCCAGCATAGCGTCATCTGCAAATTTGATGAGTTCCCCTTCTATTCCCTCATCTAAATCATTTGAGGAATTTGCATAACATTCTTGGAGACTCTTCCCATCCTGCTTACCATCTTTTTGGACTGTTGCCTTCTGGCAGATGATACAGAACAATTAAAACTCGGACCACACGTCTTCTGAATAGTTTTTATCCCAGAGCTGTAATTGCATTCAACGATGAACTAAAGGGCCACCATCCACGAGCTGTTGGACAGCATTACGTGGTCTGTTGTGTGGATGTTTCGGTGGTTTAGGGGTGGGGAATTTGTGGGAGGGTGGGTGGGAGTGTGTTTGGGGATTGTTATGTGTGTTTGGGGATTGTTATGTGTGTTGGTCTTTGGATGTTACGTGAATTTTGTTGTATGGGTGCACTGTGTCTACACCTACAACGACAATAAAGTTATTATTATTTTATTTAAGTCATTAAACAGATGTTTTCTAGGCTGCATCAACAGAGGGATAGAATCAAGACCACGTGAAGTGTTAATACCATTTTATAAGGCCTTGGTAAGGCCACACTTGGGATACTACATCCAGTTGTGGTTGCCATGATGTAACAAATACATTGAGACTCTAGAAAAAGTGCAGAGAAGAGCAACTAAGGTGATTAGGGGACTGGAGACTAAAACATATGAGGAACAGCTGCAGGAACTGGATACAGGGATGAAATCCAGCAGATTCTGACAGGTTCTGAAATTTTGAGTAGTTCGGAAAACTGGCAAATACTACCTCTGGCTGGCCCTAGAGTGGGGTGGGAATGGAGATTTTGCAATATCCTTCCCCAAGCCACGCCCACCAAGCCACACACACAGAACCGGTAGTAAAAAAAACTGGATTTCACCATTGAGTGGGAATGTCTAGTTTAATGAAGAGAAGGACTAGGGGAGACATGATGGCAGTCTTCCAATATCTCAGGGGCTGCCCCAAAGCAGAGGGAGTCAAGCGATTCTCCAAAGCCCCTGAGGGCAGGACAAGAAGTTAGTGGAAACTAACTTGAGTGGAAACTAACTCAAGGAGAGAAGCAACTTAGAACTCAGGAGAAATTTCCTGACAGTGAGAACAATTAATCAGTGGAACAACTTGCCACCAGGAGTTGTGAATGCTCCAACACTGGAAGTTTTTAAGAAGAGGTTGGATAACCATTTCTCTGAAGTGGTGTAGGGTTTCCTGCCTAAGCAGGGGGTTGGACTAGAAGACCTCCGAGGTCCCTTCCACCTCTGTTATTCTACTGTCTACCCGGAGACCGTTTGGACTGGAGGAACGTAATTTCTTCTTTGATCCCTCCTACCTCTTCCCCTATCCTGAGGCTGGGGGAAGAGGTAGGCTGAGACATCTGGTTATTCCTTCTGGACTCTTCCCATCTTCCTTGACCCAATCCGACCATCAAAGGAAGACACATTCTTTTCCGTAAGGAAGACATCTCATTTATTTTAAAAATTAACAAACAAGAGAGTAGAAAAATCTCAACGGAGCAGGAGACCAAGGGCCCCTTTCCTTAAATGGAGGGCACGGATGGGACCTGGGAAGTGATGGCTCTGGGTTTCTTACGCCTCCCGCCATCCAGCCCTTTGAACGGATTCGATTGGTGACGAGACCCCCGGACTTTAATTTTTTTGATGGCCTGCGCAGCCAGAAGATTCCGGATCTGCAGGAAAGATTTCTGTTTGGTCTCAGGGATATTCCTGAAGATAAAGACGAAGCTAGCGATGCAAAGAGGCCAGAAGAGGAGGAAGCTGTAGGAGCCAATCTTACTCTGGAGGGAAAAAAAATTGAGCCAAAAGAGATTGTGCGGTTAGCGTAATGTAGAAGAAAAGGGCCCTCCCGGCTGACTCCAAAAAAAACAACAACAACAACCCAGTTTTCTCACCCCCACCCTCCCCAAAAAAATTCAGAATCAAGCAAAGAAAATGTGGAGATGAGTGACGGCTGACTTCAAGTCTAAAGTTTCTAAATTTAGGTTTCTAGATTGGATATATAAAGAAATACTCCTTGTGTGTCCAGGACACTTGGTCAATAAAGAATTCTGTTCTGTTCTGTTCTGTTCTGTTCTGTTCTGTTCTGTTCTATATTCTGCGTTCTGTTCTGTTCCGTTCTATTCTATTCTATTCTATTCTATTCTATTCTATTCTATTCTATTCTATTCTATTCTATTCTATTCTATTCTATTCTATTCTATTCTATCCTATCCCTACTCTATTCCTTGTTCCACTCTACTCTACTCTACTCTACTCTACTCTACTCTACTCTACTCTACTCTACTCTACTCTACTCTACTCTACTAATTCTATTCTATTCTATTCTATTCTATTCTATTCTATTCTATTCTATTCTATTCTATTCTATTCTCTCTTGTCTTCTACTCTACTCTACTCTACTCTACTCTGTTCTACTCTGCTCTATTTACTCTATTCTACTCTACTCTACTCTACTCTACTCTACTCTACTCTACTGTACTCTCATTCTATTCTTATTCTTATTCTTATTCTTATTCTTATTCTTATTCTTATTCTTATTCCGTTCTAGTTCTAGTTCAACTTCCTCCTGCCTACTAAAGTCTCCACTTCTAGGCAGAGTAAAAAAGAAGAGGAAAAAAACCACACAAAATAGTTAAAAACATTCTTTGGTTTCTAACGTCCTTATTCAATTTGGATCAGGTTGACAAGGTCTCCCACCTACCCCACCCATTGGCTCCAAGTCGAAGCATAGATATCATTGTCCCAAAGACAACCGGACTTCTGTTGTTTTTTCCTTGAAGGCATTTCGCTTCCCATCCAAGGAGCTTCTTCGGTTCTAACTGAATGGGGAATGGTTCTAGCTGAATTTAAATATATATATATATATAAATAAGGAGTGGACTCAAGAACAACCGATTCAGATTCACTCACCTCAACTTGAAGGACAATAACGCCAGTTATAAAATTTAGAAGCCAATGAACAAACCCCCCCAGCATCATTCCTGTTGACCTGGAGGATTGAAGGAACAGTTCAGCTATGATCACATTTGGTAATGGACCTGCAGGAGGAAGAGGGGGAGGAAGAGGGGGAGGGGGAAGAGGGAGAGGGGCAGAGGAGGAGGAGAAGAGGAGGAGGAGAGGGGAGGGGGAGGAAAAGGAGGAGAGAGGAGGAGGAGAAGAGGAAGAAGGGGAAGAAAGAGAAAGAAGAGGAGGAGGAGGAGGAGAAGAGGAAGGTGGGAGAGGTGGGGGAGGGGAAAGAAGGGGAAGAAGGCGAAGAGGAGGAAGGGAGGATAAGGTGGGGGAGGGGAAGAAAGAGAAGGAAGAGGAAGAGGAGGAGGGAAGAGGAGGATGAGAAGAGGAAGGTGGGAGAGGTGGGGGAGGGGAAGGAAGAGGAAGAAGAGGAAGAAGGGGAAGAGGAGGCAGGGAGGAGAAGGTGAGGGAGGGGAGGGGAAGGGAAGGGAGAGGAGGAAGAGGAGGAGGAGGAAGAGGAAGAGGGAAGGGGAGGAGGAGGAGGAGAAGAAGATGGGAAAGGGGTGGGGAAGGAAGAGGAAGAAGAGGCAGAAGAGGAAAGAGGAGGAAGAGGAAGAGGAAGAAGAGAAGAGAAGAGAGATGGGAAGAAGAGAAGAAGGAGGCAGGGAGGAGAAGGTGAGGGAGGGGAGGGGAAGGGAAGGAAGAGGAGGAGGAGGAAGAGGAAGAGGGAAGAGGAGGATGAGGAGGAGAAGAAGATGGGGAAGGGGTGAGGAAGAGAAGAGGAAGAAGGGGAAAAGGAGGATGGGAGGGTGGGGCAGGGGAAGGAAGAGGAGGAAGAGGAAGAGGGAAGAGGAGGAAGAGGGACGAGGAGGAAGTGGGACGAGGAGGAAGAGGAAGAGAAGAGAAGAGAAAGAAGGGGAAGAGGAGGAGAAGGTGGGGGAGGAGAAGGAAGAGAAGGGGGCAGAAGAGGAGGAGGAGGAAGAGAAAGAGGAAGAGGAAGAAGAGAAGAGAAGAGAGATGGGAAGAAGAGGAGAAGGAGGAGAGGGGCAGGAGAAGGTGGGGGAGGGGGAAGAAGAAGAGAAGGAGGAGGGAGAGGGAGAGGAGGAAGTGGGGGAGGAAAAGATGGCGGTCAGAGAGGCACATTCTCAATTATCCTCCATATCAGTGGGTGGGGGCCCTGTCCCGTCCCCCCCCCCCGCCCCCGCAGACGAAGAGGCTCTACCTGGACCTAATACGTGTCCGATGAGGAAGATGAGCAGGAAAATATACGTGACATAAGACAGCCAAGAAACGGTCATCTGTTGGAGGAAGTTTATTTATATTTATTTATTAAATTGACAGGCTGCTCACCTCAGAATCCAGGCCAGTCCTGGGAGGCTCCCAATGCCGTGAAATCCAAAATATAAGAGCATTTAAATGACCAAGAATCATTTTAAAAAAAAATAAAATGATTTTTAAAAAATCATATTTAAAAAAGAAAACTGCAAACCGAAGGTCCAAACGGTGAAATCTTCTAAATTACAGGAGTCCTCGACTTATGACCGCAACGGAGCCCCAAAATTTCTATTGTTCCGTGAGCTTTGCCCCATTTTTATGACCTTCGTTGCCACTCCGTTGTTGAGTGAATCACTCCAGTTGATAAGTTAACCACTCGGTCGTTAAGCGACCCGTGGACTTTGCTTGGTCGCAAAAGGGAATCATGTGACCCCTACCCCCCACCCACCCCGGGATGCTCGACCGTCATAAATATGAATCAGTTGCCAGGCAACTGACTTTTGATCATGTGACCACGGAGATGCTGCAATGGCCGTCAGTGTGAAAAACGGTCGTAAGTCACATTTTTAGTGCCGTCGTAACTTTGCACAGTCACTAAATGAATTGTTGTAAGTCGGGAACGATCTGTATTTCCCCCCAGCCATCTCACTTATGAAGCAGTTTGTAAAATGTCAAATTTTAAGGTCCGTTCCCAGAAATTATGGGATTTGGGGTGGCATCCCAGGCTTTGTTATGAGTGGTGCGGCGGCCTAGAGGTGAAGCTCTCGCCTCACAATCAGGAGGGCTGTGAGTTCGATCCTAAGTAGAGGCCGATATTTCTCTCTCTGGGCACAATGAGAATAGATCAGCTGAACAAAACTCTGCATCGGAAACAGGAAAGGCATCCGGCCAGTAAACACTCAACTCCATTCAGTTGCCCAGACTCCATCCCACAAGGGATTATGGGGGTCATTAAATGATGATGATGATCCCACGCTTTGCTATCTCGGACCCTCCGAAGTTGGTCACCCCAATCTGAGACAATCAAAGCGACAGACCAGTAAATTTGGCCAGAAGACACAAACTGCCCCCCCACCCCTAATAACTCCACCACAAACCCTCAAGTTTGCGGTTGGGATGAATTTTCACATTTTTAAAACAAAGCCCTCGTCCCCAAATCCAGCAGAAAATATTTATTTATTTTATTTATTTATTTTATTAATTGCACTTCTGTATTGGGGCACGTTCGGCCTGTTAGGTTGGTTTTTTCCCTCCCCCCCCAAAAAAACGGCGTCACGATTTTTGGAGAAGTTTCCATTGCATACCTGAAGCTCCTGAGATATGGCCAAGAGGACACAGAAAGTGCTACAGATGCCAAACCCCAGCAGCATTAAGAGCCGTCGGCCCAAACTGTCGACGCTATAAGCCTACAAGGTAGAAAATCCAAGACTGAAAGGGAGGCTAAGCCACGTTTCTTTTCAACCATGGTTTGTCAAACAAGCCATTAACCCGTCTGGGAGTGGTCATCAGTCTAAAGCCGTCGTCTCCCTACCTTGGCTATTGGAAGAAGTATGGACTTCGACTCCCAGAATTCCCTAGCCGGCGTGCAGAATTCTGGGAGTTGAAGTCCACACATGGCCAAGGTTGGGAAAAACCCTGTCTTGAAGCAAAGGGACCATCATGTTCCTGGGGTGGAGCCTGAATCAAGGTTTGGAACCACCGTGGAACAAGCCATAGTCTATAGAGATTCTCAGTCCTCCGGGTCATGGTAGTTGATGACCAACGGTTGCTGGGTTGGTCCTAGTGGGCGTGGCCGAGTTGGCCTCCTTTACCACGGTGGAAGGGGCTCTTTTGGACCTCCCCAGGCACCGGAGGCTTTTCTCAAGCCTCCAGGAGGATGAAAATGGCCTCCCCAGGCTCCGGAGGCCTATTTTTTGCACTCCCCGAGCCTCCGTGCACACCCTACCCTTACCTGCATCCAAAATTGGGCGAGTGGGGACTCCTGGGAGGGGAAGGGAGGGATGGGGTGGGGGGTTCAGCCAAGAGTGGGATTTGGGGGTTCACAGAATCTTAGCTAGAGGTTCTCCCGAACCCCCAGCAACCCCACCCTTGCTTCTCACCCAAGAAGCGTCTTCACCTCTGACGGGATGGTTTTCTGGACCGAAACCCCATTGGATTTGAATGAAACTGGCCCGGGAGAAGCCCCGCTGATAGAAACACGGAGGTGGAAAAACTCACCACAAATAATAAGGTCAGGAGGACAAACGTGGAACACACAATGATGATGTACCGAGATTTGTACCCGTTCAGCCACTTGGATCTGTAGATATACTCGGTGTAATAATACACCTGCGAAGAGAACAAGACCGCCAACAATTGTGTTTGACCTCGGGGGTTGGGGGCGAGTGTGTGTGTGTGTGTGTGGTGGCCAGAGTGGGCATGGCCAGCATGATGTCACTCGTGCCGGGGGTGGGGAGTGCTCTGCCAGCGAAAATGGGCTCCCGAGCTCCGTTTTCGGCTGTGACAGCATCCTGCGAATCTCTGCCGGCGATAACACTTGGGAGGGCAGCCCATATGCGCCAGATCTAAGCACCCCGCGGCCTGGGATACAGCCCACGGGCTTTGAGTTTGACACCCTTCCTCTGGGGGCTACCCCTCATTCGGAAGCATCAGAAAACCCTCCATCGCTTCTGATACGCCATGCAGTGGTGGGATTCAAATAATTGAACAACTGGTTCTCTGCCCTAATGACCGGCTGGGTGGGCGTGGCCATGGTGGGCGTGGCCAGGGGTGTGTGACGGGCAGCACCTCCCTCACGCCCCGTTTTGGGCCTAGTAGGCCTCCCTGAAGCCTCCTGGGAGTGAAAACGGGTCTAGGAAGCCTCCTGGGAGCCCAGTAGGATTAAGAGTCCCTATTGGGCCTAGGAGGCTTCTCCGCACTTACCTGGGAGCCAAAATGGGGCACGTGGGGACCCCTGGAAGGGGCGGGGTGGGGCAGGGCCAGTCCACAATTTAACTACCGGCTCGCCCGAACCGGCTGAATTCCACCACTGATGCTATGGTGCCAATATTGAAGTTCTCCAGATGTTTCAGAACATCATTTTCCAGACTCTCCGGCCACCATAGGCGAGATGGGGTGGGAACTGGGGTCATCGTAGCCCCCAAATCTCTTAAGGGGGCTGGTGGTTTCTAGCAGGACCGGGCGGAGAACCCAGATGGCCAATTGGCAGGTCCCGGAGTCTTCCCTCTCTTCCCCTCAAGCCAGCCCCAGCCTGGACCTTACAGCGTTGACCCCTGTGAATTGTTGACCGGCCATCAGGAGGATAACATAAATGATCTGCTTCCGTAGACCTTTGTATTTCAGCCAATTCAACACACTCAGTTCTTTTTCTTCCATCTCAGCGATATCTTCTTGATGAAGTTCTTCTATCTCTTCTTGAACGTCCTCCTTGGCTCGTAGGACCCTCAAGACTGTGGGGGACAGGAGGGGAAAACGGGCAAAAGGACACCCCAAAAAACCATGTTAGTAGACCTACTACACCAGGGGTCAGCAACCTTCAGCTCTGGAGCCGCATGTGGCTCTTTCACCCCTCTGCTGCGGCTCCCTGTCACTCAAAATATCACTCACAGCTGTCAATGTGTGACACTTGCCGGCAGGTGATTTATTGAGCTTCTCAACCCCCGGTAGGACAACCATGGATAAATCCAAGAAAAGAAAAATTTCAGAAGAAGACAGAACGTTTAATTTGACTACATATGCTAGTTTTGTGGCCGCTCCAGAAATAGTCAGGCCCGGGAAGCGTTTTGTGGCTCCCGGGTGTTTTCTTTTCTGTGGGAAACGGGTTCAAATGGCTCTTTGAGTGTTTAACGTGGCAGACCCCTGTACGACACAAATGTTCAAAACCCAGCCCACATCATCAAAACAATACCGAACCCTCCCCAATAATCCAAATTCTTTCTGATACTAGTTATGGAACTTCTCCCCGTTTGTTCCTTCCTTCCTTCCTTCTTTTCTTCCTCCCTTCCTCCGATTTATCCTTCCCTCCCTCCCTCCTTGAGATGTTTGTATCTCGTGGATGAATGGGATCTGGCTTCCTGGGACCAAAACATCTGTCTGCTTCACTGCTCGAGCGGCAGACTCTTCCAGAGTCATAGAATGACAGAGGTGGAAGGGAACTCAGAGGTCATCTAGTCCAACCCCACTGTTTGAGCAGCAGACCCTTACAGAATGATAGAAGGACAGGTGCTCCTTCCAAGAAGAGGGAGTCAAGCTATTCTCCAAAGCACCTGAGGGCAGGACAAGAAGCAATGGGTGGAAACTCATCAAGGAGAGAAGCAACTTAGAACTAAGGAGAAACTTCCTGGCAGTGAGAACAATTAACCAGTGGAACAACTGGCCACCGGAACCTGTGAATGCTCCAACACTGGAAGATTTTAAGAAGATATTGGATAACCATTTGTCTGAAGTGGTGTAGGGTTTCCTGCCTAAACAGGGGGTTGGACTAGGAGACCTCCGAGGTCCTTCCCACTCTCTTATTCTGTTATCATTATACCTTGTCTTGCTTTCTCCTCGTTCTTCCTCTGAATCAACAGGAAGCGTGGACTTTCGGGGAACTTGGGCAGGATGAAGAGCTGGAACAGCGCAAGAATCCCAGTTAAACTCAGCAAGATGGCCCATTCTGCGTCAGGAGAAAAAACTAAGTCACCAACATGGCCCGATCCTTGAACCCTGGCTAGATATCCCAACCTGCCCTTCCGACTTACTTTTATCGGAACCTAGGAGCTCGTGAAGGCCGAGGATCTGCGAGAACAGGACCCCAGCAGCGACGGCAACCATCGCCATGGTCATGATGCCCCCTCTTAAATTTCGGGGAGCGATTTCGGCAAGGTACAATGGTACAGCACAAGAGAAGATCCCTGGTTTAAAGTGGGAGACAGAGAGGAGCCTAATGATCTCCGGGCGAATTGGGAGGCAGAAAGGAGCCTACTGATTTCCGGGCGAAGTGGGAGACAGAGAGGAACCTAATGATCTCCGGGTGAAGTGGGAGACAGAGAGGAGCCTAACGATCTCCGGGCGAATTGGGAGGCAGAAAGGAGCCTACTGATTTCCGGGCGAAGTGGGAGACAGAGAGGAACCTAATGATCTCCGGGTGAAGTGGGAGACAGAGAGGAGCCTAATGATCTCCGGGTGAAGTGGGAGACAGAAAGGAGCCTACTGATTTCCGGGCGAAGTGGGAGACAGAGAGGAACCTAATGATCTCCGGGTAAAGTGGGAGACAGAGAGGAGACTAATGATCTCCGGGCGAAGTGGGAGACAGAGAGGAGCCTATTGATTTCCAGGCGAAGTGGGAGACAGAAAGGAGATTAATGATCTCCGGGCGAAGTGGGAGGCAGAGAGGAGACTAATGATCTCCGGGTGAAGTGGGAGACAGAGAGGAGCCTACTGATTTCCGGGCGAAGTGGGAGACAGAGAGGAACCTAATGATCTCCGGGTGAAGTGGGAGACAGAGAGGAGCCTAATGATCTCCGGGCGAAGTGGGAGGCAGAGAGGAGACTAATGATCTCCGGGTGAAGTGGGAGGCAGAGAGGAGACTAATGATCTCCGGGTGAAGTGGGAGACAGAGAGGAGACTAATGATCTCCGGGCGAAGTGGGAGACAGAGAGGAGCCTACTGATTTCCAGGCGAAGTGGGAGACAGAAAGGAGATTAATGATCTCCGGGTGAAGTGGGAGGCAGAGAGGAGCCTAATGATCTCTGGGTGATGTGAGAACCAGCCATCTCTTACACACATCTAAAAAGTTCTGGGGTTCAAGGCTACAAATTCAACTTGGGAACCAGAAAGGGGAGGTGGAACCCCGATGCTAACCCAGTACTATATACAGACCCCCAAAGAGGTTGGCTTCTCTAGCAACTTGTCGAGACGCTCAGAGAAAGTTGGATGTTATTGGAACAATAGGGCTAGTCTTTTTAAGTGGGGAGATGGGAAGAATCCCCAAGCTGACGTTTGCCGATGCTCACTTCGCCTGTTGTGTATTTTACGCAGCAAGCCCAGATCCAGTCCTCTGCTACCAAAATGAGACATTGATGGACACTTCAATGCATCATTATTGTGATTCTTCACGTATCAATTGCCCCCAAGAGGAAAAATATCTTAAACTCCATTCCTCACATCTACCGATAGGAGTGGGGTGGTGGTGGGGAAATACACCGAATTTTGGAGAGACACAAAACGAGTCTCGCTGAGATGGACTTCAAGATGCCTCTGAGCATGCCAAGAGTGTTTTTCCCTCCTTTTCCCCAGCAAGCGGCTCCAGCAGAAAGGAGCAACGTGCTATGTTTTTCAGCCAACATTCGTGGCGAGACGGCTCCTAGTCACCGGCTAACCGCGGTTTTTCCCCCAAATCCAAAAACATTTGGTCTTTCTTACCTGAGCAGATCCCACTGAGCAGGCGCGAAAATATGGTGTAGTCGTAAGTGTGGACGATGGTTGAAAACCCCAAAAAGATGGCGGAAATGAAAGCTAAGAGGTTTGTTATCACTAAGGTACCCTTCCTGAAAGAAAAATAGACCTACAGGAAGTCCTCGACTTATGACAGTTCGTTTAGTGGCCGTTCAAAGTTACAACAGTACTGTTCACTTAACAACTCTAGCAAGAGTGGTCATAACATGAGGCCAAACCCATTTAACAACCGTCTTCCTTAGCAGCAGGAATTTCAGGGTCCCTTGTGTTTGTCAAGGGCTACCTGTAGATAGGGCAGTGAATTTAAACCAGCGTTAAACCAAGATCAAAGGTTTGCCTCCAGCGGAGGACGGAATGTCAACGGAACATCTGAATCTGAATTTGAATCTTAGGGATTTTTAAAACAAACCATGGTTTATATAGGTTGCCAACACGGCGTTGCAAAGGACCGATCCCGGAGCCAAACCAGGATAATCAAGTCACGCACGTCCGAGAAATCAAAAGGATTTCTTTCTGAAATGAAGGACTGCCCACCCCCCACCCCCCATTTTTTTTAAAATCCTAGGGACAAGCAGAAGGTCCGTTTCAGAAGCACAAATGCAGATTTAATCCGTAAAATAAAAATTAAAAATCTTGGATCAATGAGGATGGATTTACAGCTAGGGGAGGAGGGGCGATGACCGAAGAGGGCAGGTTTATTTCATATTATTCTTATTACCTGCCGCAGGTATCAGCCATGGGGCAAACTATAACAGACCCAGTGACACCTCCCAGAGAGTAGATCACATTGGTTAAAGTCGACAAGAAATTCATAGTGTTGTTCTGGTCATCTTGGATCAACTGGAAAGAAAACGGCGCAGTCAGGCAGCAGCAGAAAAGGGTCGATCCCCTGGATTTCTGGGGACCCTTTTCAAAAAGGGAAATGGGGCAGGGGTGATGGGGTCTGATACCTGAACCCCACAGGCAGGGGTAGAATCCAGCAGGTTCTTATGGGTTCGGGAGAACCCATAGCGGAAACGTTGAGTAGTTTAGACAACCGGCAAATACCTATCTCTGGCTGGCCCCAGAGTGAGGTGGGAATGGAGATTTTGCAGTATCCTTCCCCCCCCCCCCCGGAGTCGGGCGGGAATGGGGATTTTGCAGTATCCTTCTCCTGCCACACCCCACCAAGCCACGCCCACCAAGCCATACCACGCTGACCAAGTCACGACCACAGAACCATAGTTTAAAAAAAAATTGAATTCCAATTGAATTCACAAAAATGTGAATTCCAATCCACAAGGCATCACTTACCGGTATGGGATGGTTCACCACCCAGAGATTGTAACCATATTGGAAAGAGGACCCAAAGGTTAAGATGATTGTCATCGTCATCAGAGGTCTGGTCAGTTCCTGCCAAGAGGGAAAGAGAGAGAGAGAGAGAGAGAGAGAGAGAGAGAGAAGGAAGGGGGTCAGAAGCCCAGGATCATGGCCAGCGGGAGTCAGTTGGGGTGGGGGTGGGGGTCTTTGCGGGTCAAGGCTTCCAAGGGATGGGGGGGTCTTAGATTCAACTAAGACAGCAACAGAAAGCGATGGGAGTTGAGCCTTTAGTCAGTTTTATCTTTCTTTCTTTCTTGGATTTAGATTTAGATTTTTATCAGGGAGGGAATACAGAGTAGAATACAGAATAACAAGAGTTGCAAGGGACCTTGGAGGTCATCCAATCCAACCCCCTTCTCAACCAGGAGACACTACACCATTTCTGACAGATGGCAGTGCAGTCTCTTCTTGAAAGGAGGGAGGGAGGGAGGGAAGGATAAAATGGAGGAAGGAAGAAAAGAAGGAAGGAAGGAAGAAATGGAGAGAAGTAGAGAGGGAGGGATAAATTGGAGGGAGGGAAGGAGGGATAAATAAATGGAGAGAAATAGAAAGGGAGGGAAGGATAAAATGGAAGGAAGGAAAGAATAAATGGAGAGAAGTAGAGAGGGAGGGAAGGATAAAATGGGGAAGAAAGGAAGAAAAGAAGGAAGGAAGAAAAGAAGGAAGGAAGGATAAATGGAGACAAATAGAGTGGGAGGGAAGGATAAAATGGGGGAAGGAAGGAAGAAAAGAAGGAAGGAATAAATGGAGACAAGTGGAAAGGGAGGGATAAAATGGAGGGAGAGAGGGAGGGTTAAATAAATGGAGAGAAGTAGAAAGGGAAGGAAGGATAAAATGAAGGAAGGAAGGATTGAAGGAAGAAAGGAAGGAAGGAAGGGAAGTAGAGAGGGAGGGAAGGATAAAATGGAGGGAGGGAGAGATAAATGGAGAGAAGTAGAGAGGGAGGGAAGGCTAAAATGGAGGAAGAAAGGAAGGATGGATGGATGGATGGATGGATGGATGGATGGACGGAAGGAAGGGATAGATGGAGTAGATGGGGAGGGAAGAATAAAATGGACGGAAGGATGATGGAAGGAAGGAAGGAAGGAAGGAAGGAAGGAAGGAAGGAAGGAAGGAAGGAAGGAAGGAAGACAAACCACACCAACTAGCAAATGCATAGCATTGCATTCACGTTTCCACCTTTCTTTCGTTAAGTAATTCTCTTAAATTAAAAATAAAATAAAAACATACATTGTGGTTTTCCATGTATCTGATACTACTGCTTGGAAGATTACAAGTGATGTTTTTTAATTATTATTTTAAAAAAAAAACTTCCAAATTTTCAAGCACAGGAAGCAGCAAAAGAAGAGCCTACTACGCATCTCCAAGAAAGACCAAAACTTTCGAAGTTTCTAAAGGGAGCAGCTGTGGCTAAAATGCAGCTCTTATATATCAATATCAACACCATCAGCCAAAATCCAATAAAATCCCCTTTTTTTTGTCCCTTCTAAAGTCTTTTCAATTTTAAGAGGCTCTCTGAAAGGATTGGCATTGAAATCAATAGATCATCGCCTTTTCCCTCTTCAAAGCAGAAGTTTTCCCTAAACAATTATTTTTTTTCTATTCTATTTTTGCACGCCACGGGTGGCTAGTCCTCATGAGGCAGGGGAGAAGGCCCAACCAGGTTGTCCCCTTGCCAAAAATACAGGTGGTCCTCGACTTCATTTAACGACGACGGCTCAACAAAACAGGGACAAAATTCACTTCGCAAAGGTCTCCCTTTAGCGACGGAAGCGTTGGGCTCAATGGGGGGTCGTAAGGTCGAGGACTACCTGCCTTGGAAATCCGCATTCGGGATAATACACGGATTCGGGGGGAGAAGGGGTGGGGTCACGACACCCCCCCACCCACAGAATGACTCACCGCTTCGACGCAACCGGAGCAAAAAACTCAGCTCACCTGATTGAAATACCTTGGGCTCATCTGTTTGTCCTTTTCTGGATCTAGAGCCATAGCTTTGGGGGAACGAGGATTCGAACTCGAGACTCCCTGACCATACAGCTCCCTCTATTTAAGAGATTTTAAACAAACAAACAAACCCCAGTCTTTTTAAACCGGATTATCAACCTGACATCTGGTAAACTCAGAAGCCAGGCTGGATTTTCCCTTGTCTTTCCCTGGTGCCCTTTTGCCCCGCCCCCAGTTTTTGCAGGTAGACTGCTCCTGGATGGGGAAGCCCCATCTCCCCTAGCAGAGGGGAAAAGAAACTCAGCTACCAACCGGCCCTTTGGCTGTGGATTGTTGGAACGAGGAGGATTATTTCCAAGCCAATCAGGCAGCGAAACCGAGAAGATTCTAGAAGCAAAACAGTTGGCCGTTAGAAGACACGCCAAGATTCAAGTTCTCTCATTATTATTATTATTATTATTATTATTATTATTTAAAAAATGAGGAGACAGGGCAGAGCCCTGCCAGGATGGAAGGCGTCACTGTGCTGGGAAGTCAGAAATGTGCCAGGGAGTGTAAACAAAACAGCCACCTCATAAAGTATGAACAGGAGCCTACCTGGCAGGGTTGTTGTCGTGCAGAGCAGGACTCTGAAAGCACGTCACTCCAGATACAAGATGGAAAATCTCCCCCCCCCCCTTTTCTCGCGAGAAACCTATTTCCTGTAGGAGAAGTGGCTTGCCAGTTTCAAACTATGGGGCTGGGGGAATATTAGAATGCAGAATGATAGGGCTGGAAGGGATCTTGAGGTCATCTAGTCGAACCCCCACAGGCAGGTTTCCCGGATATTTATGACGGTCGTAGTGTCCCGGGTTTTATGCGATCATCTTCTGACAAGCTAAATCAGTGGGGAAAAGTAGGAGTCCAGTGAGTCCGGTAGAAGAAGGGCGGTATAAAAATCTAATAAAATAAAAATAAATTAAACAAAACTAGGCTCACTTAACAACACTGTGATTCACTTAGCAACGGTGGCAGAGAGACTCGTGAAACGGAGCAAAGTTCACTGCACAAATGTCCCGCTTAGCAACGCACATTTTGGGGCCCCCATTGAAGGTTGTAAATCCAGGACTGTATTTCTTCATTTCTAGGCAAGGGTTTTAAAAATTTAAATATATCTTAGAAAGCTTTGCCCCACGGAGAAAACCGGAGTGAACTATATATGATCGTCGTATCGCCAGGTAAACGCAAAGAGATAAATCGAACGGTGATTTCTTACGTTTTTGAAAGGATTAGAGCATGCGCAGAGTTGCCAACGTGACTTTTGATGCCCTGCTGAGCCGAACTCCGTTGTAACCTAATGTGCCATCTGCATAGATAAAGCCTCTGGGCCAGTGATGGTTAAACTTTTTGCCGTCGTGTGCCAAAAGCAGGGGGAATGCGGGTGACCCTAACCCACCCCCATAATTCAATGTGCCCTCCCCCTGCTTTTGGCACGCAATGGCACGGTGGGCACGTTAGGCCTGTTTTTCGCCTTCCCCAGGCTCGAGAGGCTTTCTTGGAGCCTGGGGAGGGCGAAAATGGCCTTCCCCACCCGCCGGAGGCCTTCCGCAAGCCGGAAACGGCCCATTTCCTGACTTCCGGTGGGACCGGAAGGCCTGTTTTTCACCCTCCCCAGGCTCCAGGGACTTTCTAGGAAGTGGGAAGGGCGAAAATGGCTTTCCCCACCCCTCAGAGGCCCTCCGGAGGCTGGAAACATCCCATTTCCCAACTTCCGGTGGGCCCAGAAGGCCTGTTTTTCACCCTCCCCAGGCTCCAGGGACTTTCTAGGAACCTGGAGAGGGCGAAAATGGCCTTCCCCACCCGCCGGAGGCCTTCCGCAAGCCGGAAACGGCCCATTTCCTGACTTCCGGTGGGACCGGAAGGCCTGTTTTTCACCCTCCCCAGGCTCCAGGGACTTTCTAGGAAGTGGGAAGGGCGAAAATGGCTTTCCCCACCCCTCAGAGGCCCTCCGGAGGCTGGAAACATCCCATTTCCCAACTTCCGGTGGGCCCAGAAGGCCTGTTTTTCACCCTCCCCAGGCTCCAGGGACTTTCTAGGAACCTGGAGAGGGCGAAAATGGCCTTCCCCACCCGCCGGAGGCCTTCCGCAAGCCGGAAACGGCCCATTTCCTGACTTCCGGTGGGACCAGAAGGCCTGTTTTTCACCCTCCCCAGGCTCCAGGGACTTTCTAGGAAGTGGGAAGGGCGAAAATGGCCTTCCCCACCCCTCAGAGGCCCTCCGGAGGCTGGAAACATCCCATTTCCCACCTTCCGGTGGGCCTGGAAGGCCCGAAAATCAACTGGCCAGCGCGTGAATATGCATATGTCCACAGATATGGCTCCGCGTGCCACGCTGGCTCGCCATCACGGCTCTAGGCGAATTGCCAAGTACCTCAATTAACTTGTGAAATGCAGAATGTGGATTCTGACAAGTTGCTTGTAACTTAAAATGCGTATTCTCAGCAAGCTCATAGAAGAGATAATAATGCTAACAGAGCTCTGAGTTTTATGCCTGAAAAATGTATTTCTTTCTTGTTTATTTTTTCTTTTTCTTTTTTGGCGCCTGCTTTTCTCTCTGCCTGCTGTTAAGGTGGGAGACTAAAAAGGGTTGCCCGGTTTTGATTTCCAGCTAGAAATAAAAGCTGATTATCAGTAGCCGCGTGTTCAGCGTTTCATTGGAATTATCAGAATCTGGGCTGTATTCCAAAATCATTTTCCAAGCCACCCCCCCTCCCTTCCTAATTCTGCCTTCTGCCTCCAACGTCTAAATCCAAAATTTCACTCCCTTTTCTGTTCCCGCTTGATTTTTCCAACATCTCATTTTTTTCCTCTCCAAATAAATAAAAGACCACGGGAGAATCACAAAAGAACATACAACGTGCAAGGTTATTTACTAAAATGTATTATTATTATTATTATTATTATTATTATTATTATTATTATTATTATTATTATTATTTTAAAAATTAATATTTTAAAAGCAAACAAACCCCAGAGGAAGTTTGGGTCAACTCAACCCCAAACAGAAAACAGTAGTTAAAACAAGAAGAAGGAAAGTTTCCGAAAAATTTGCAAAAATGCCCGGAATGTGTTTTGATGTCTCCAGGATCCTCTTGAGAGATCTGGTGTCGTCCTTCTAAGGGTCAAATGAACAAGGTCTTTCCAAATTGTCCCCTGTGAAAGGTCAACAGAGAAGAGCCGATCCTCCCAAGCCGTCAAGGATCATCCCAACTGAAGGAGATACTTGATGCTCCTCAACCTGGTGAGAACCTTCTGCTGAAGGATTCACTTCCACAGCTCGGGTGGGGGTGGGCTGGAAGAGGAGATGGGGGCATCGTCTGCCCCCAAAACTGAGAGGAGATCTCATAAGCTCATCTTCCCTTGACGGAAAGGCAGTCCAGAGGGTCTACAGAGAAGGTCCCACGACAGGTCCACCATTTATGACCGTTGGGTCAGAAAGCGAGACAGGACTCTCCTGATCTCCAGAAAACTTCTATCCTTGGTCTCGGGGATCATCTTGACTATGTATAAAATGGTGAGGATGTTGAATGGCCAGAAGAAGAGGAAGCTGTACGGTTCCAGTTCGGTCTAGGAAGATAAAGGAAGTCATGGTACGGATCCATCTCTATAGAGTTGTATCTTCTGCCCCCACCGAAAGAGAAGAAGTCCTTCCTTTCCTCATCCTCCACCCAACAGTTGCTGGTTTGAGTTTGAACCAGGACTCAGGAGCTTTAACCCTTGAATGATCCATGAGACCATCCCATCTTCTAGAGAAGGTTTGTGGTGGGACTGAAGAGAGGTCCACTCGTTCAACATCTGGGCCAGGAGCCCTTATTTTCATTTTCTATCACAATTTATGCTCCGTTGAAGTCGGGTCTTGGGAGTTGCATGGAAAGGGTGGGGCTAGCCGAAAGAGTGGGTGGGTCTAGAGTGAGAATGGGTGGGGCTACAGGCAAGTAGGCGGAGCTGGGATTCGTGATGAGTGGAGAGGCATTAAGAACTGGGGGGAAGGGGGTAGCCAGAATGGGAGGGGTTATTTCAGTGGATGGAGAAGGGATCGGGAATGGGTGGGGCCCGATCAAGGAGTGTTGGGGCTAAGAATGAGGGTGGGCGGGGCCAAGTCAAGGTGGGTGGGGCTAAGAATGAGGATGAGTAGAACTAAGTCAAACAGGAGGGACGGTACCCAGAATGGGTGGGGCTAGTCAAAGTGGGTGGGGCTATGACTGAGGATGGGTGGGGCATGGACCGAGGATGGGTGGGGCTAGGTCAAACAGGAGGGCTGGCACCGGAAGGCGTGCTGCTAGGTCAAAGTGGGTGGGGCTTTGGGCCAAGGATGGATGGGGCTAAGTCAAGCAGGAGGGATGGGTTAGGGTGAGGCGTCAAATAGTGGGAGTGGCTACATGAAACCAGAGAAAGACCCAGAGATGGAGAGGCTCATTCAAAGCAAGCCAAGAATATTTTTTTTAAAAAAAGGACTCACTTCCTTGTGAAAATATGTTGCAACAATGAGGAATTTGCATAACCAGTGGATGCTTCCGGCGATCACGAAAGCCGTGGACCGGCACGTCTGGAGGAAATACTCGGCTACCAGCACACTGGGAACTGGATCTGGGTGCAAAGACAGCATTCATCAGTTAGCCACACCCTCATCCCATGTATCCTCCCTGTAAAGGTACAGTATTTGTTTTCTTTCCTTTTCGTAGGCTTTATGTGTATTTCTCTTTAGCCAGGTTCTTCCTACGTAAACCAAGATTTTTATGCAGCCCTAGTTCAGTGAAATCACAATCCACTAGTTTCTAGGATTTTTTTCCGGCAGCCAGCAAACCCTCTGCTGCCCATTGGGAGACTAAGATAGATCTATTTCGGGCTTATAAACCCTCATCAGTTAGCCACACCCTCATCCCATGTATCCTCCCTGTAAAGGTACAGTATTTGTTTTCTTTCCTTTTCGTAGGCTTTATGTGTCTTTCTCTTTAGCCAGGTTCTTCCTACGTAAACCAAGATTTGGCTGCATAAAAATATTTCTAGTGGACCCGAGTTCGAAACGCGCACCCCCTTTGAATTTGCAACACCCCTCAAAGATTCGGTGCCGAGTTACTTACTGGGACCGGTAGCTTGTCCAATAAGGAAGATGGTGTGGAATGAGACACTCAGATACGCCATGGTGGGGATGTTTTTCTGCCGGAGGGGGGGGAAAAAACCCCCACAAAATCAGGACGCGGCTCTCTTTAAAAACTTTCCCTTCTCTATATTTCTATTTATCGCAGCTGTCTTAGGAGCCACTAAGCATTCATTTTCGTGGCCAACGCATTTAAATAAATGAAAAGTATTCAGGCAAATTTCCCCGGGAGCATAACCGACAAAACAGTTGATTTAGTGACCATTCAGAGTTACGACGACCCTGAAAAAGAGTGACGTTACGGCCGCTTTTCAGACTTACGACTATGGCCGCCAACCCCTTGGCCGCGCGATCCAAATTCAGACTGTTGGCCACTGGCTCGTATTTATGACGGTGGCTCCATTAACAAAACATAAATTTCAGCCCAGAGGGGGGGGAAAACCTTTCCAAAAATCTCAAAAAAAATAAAAATAAGACTCACCTGAAGTTGTAAAGACATAGTCAAGAAAATGCAGGCAATCATGCAGATTCCGAAGCCGGTGAGCAGGAGTATCCTTCGTCCCGAAGATTCGACGATGCAGATCTAAAGAAAAAATTTTTTTTAAAAAAATTGCCTGCCTAGGTAGTCCTCGAGTTACGACCAATCGCTTAACAATGGCTCGGAGTTACGCCAGCCTCAGAAAGTTTGCTTCACTGCCCATCAACCACTCCCAGTTGTCAAAAAAATAAAAAGTTGTGCGCTCCACCTCGAAGTCTTAATTTTGGGTGCTTTGGGGAGCACAATTTGTGATATTTTTTGGGGGGGTGGGTCCGGTTTCTGACGAAAAGAAAAATTCTTAAAATCTGGACCCGTTAAGAGCTTCGATGACAAGGTCACCACCCCCACCCCAGTTCCCCCAGCCTCTTACCACCAGTGTTGTGATGACCATCAGGAAGAGAGACAAAGCTATGCTGATGTACCACACAATCGTATCGCTGACCCCCGAGGACAAGTAAATCCGCTTTGCGTAATAGTGAGCCTGGAAGGACAACAAAGCCCATATTTCTTCCCGCTCCTTCACTGACATGCAAGATGAAGAACTAGGCTTCTGGTCTCCTGAGCTTGGGCCATGTGAGGTGGAGGATCCCATTTAGAGCGGTCTTCGGATCGATTTTTCTCAACCTTGGCCAATGGATGAGGCATGGCCTTCAACTCCCAGATTTCCCCCATGGCTGGCTGGGGAATTCTGGGGAGTTGAGGTCCACACCTGTTCAACTTTTGTCAAGGTTGACAAAAATGGACTGGAAGACTTGCTCTGCCACCTCAGATGGTCCCGAGAAACATGAGATCCATGCTCCAGATAAACAGAGCGGAAGTTCTCCAGAAGATTTCCATACCGCGTTGATCCCAGAGAGCTGCTGGCCCAACATCAGGACCACGATAGACACCACGTGCCACCGAAGGCCGGGATAATACAGGATTTTCATCACGTCCATATCTTTTTCAGCCTTGTCCGCCAGTTCCTCTTGTCGGAGTTCTTCCATCTCCAGCTCCACGTCCTCTGAGCACCTCAGAGTCTTCAAAGCTACAGGAGGAAGAGGAGGAGGAGGAGAGCCAGAAGTCATTGGGAGAGGAGGGCAAGAAAACACCACCCGCTGGAGCAGGGGGTGGGCGTGGCCATGGTGGGTGTGGCCTAGTTTTTGCCCTTCCCGGGGCAGGGGGGGCGGGCCCAGCCAGAAGTGGGATTTGAGGGTTCTCCAAACTGCACAGAATCCTGAACCCCTGCGAACCCTCAGCGGTCCACCCATGCTCTGGAGGGTCCCTTCTACCCACCCCGTCTCCATCTGTTCAAAAACCACTTACGTTAGAGAAAACCCAGCAAATACACGCAAAAAGTTTGCAGAGTTTTGAGGGAGATCCTGGAACGATGAGGTCCATTGCTTCCTTCTTTTTGGAGAACCTCCGTCTGCTTCTCAAGAGCTTCTCAAGAGCTGGGCCACCCCAACCTGGCACCTCCCCCCCCCAAAATGGTTGATTCCTGCCTTGCAAAGAGGCCTCGCCCATTGATTCTGCACCCCTGAAATCACCACCAGCCCCCACATCAATGCCTACGGTCTTCTCCTAGCCTCCTACAAGGCCCTTTTCCTTGTAAGGCTGAAGAAAAGCAAATTTAAGACATAAAAGGTGAAGGTAAAAGTTCCCCTTCCCGACTCTAGGGGGCGCTGCTCATCTCCGTTTCAAAGCCGAAGAGCCAGCGCTGCCCGAAGACGTCTCCGTGGTCATGTGGCCGGCATGACTCAATGCCAAAGCCGCACAGAACGCTTTTACCTTCCCACCAAAGGTGGTCCCGATTTTTCTACTTGTATTTTTTACCTGCTTTCGAACTGCTAGGTTGGCAGAAGCTGGGACAAGTCACGGGAGCTCACCCCGTTACGCGGCCCCAGGGATTCGAACCGCTGAACTGCCGACCTTCTGATCGACAAGCTCAGCACCTTAGCCACTGAGCCACCATGTCCCCTTTTTAAATTTAAGACGTGGACAATCTCTAATCTGAAGCCACCTCCTTCAGCTGTGTGGGATGCGGAAGCCGGACAGCCCCTGACCGTTTGTGAATGGAGGCCAGCGGCTTGGGAAATCAAAACTGGCTTGAGAAGAACTCGACACAATCCACTAATCAATAATCCATCTGTCAGTCAATCATTACCCTGCCTGGCTTCTTCTTCCTCCTTCATCTGAATCAGGAGAAATCGAGGACTTTCGGGGAAAAGCGGGAGGAGGAGTAACTGGAGCACCGCGGGGATGCCAGTGAGGCTTAACAAGATGGGCCAACCTGAAGAAAACGTAGACCTCCTCAGAATCACTGAGCACCACCACTCCCCGACCGGAATTAAGATCTATTCTCTTCCTCCCTTACCTTCTTCGGTCCCAAGGACATCGCGGAAGCCTATGGCTTCGGCCAACAAGCTACCGAAGGTGATGAAAAGGTCAGCCACTGTGCAGAGCGCCCCACGCAGATTTTGGGGGGCGATCTCGGCCAGGTACATGGGGACCACACTGAAGGCAATTCCTGTTTTGGGGAGGCAAGAGAAGGAAACCCTCACCGTTTGACATGGCCGTTGGCTTGGCGGTGGGGCCGGAGGGCCCTTGTGTGGGGTTGGGCGAGCAGGAGCAGCCCAAGGGAGCTTTGGGAGGGGGGCCCTGGCCCCCCACTACGTCTGGGCTGTCACTCACCGGCACAGATTCCCACAAAGAAGCGTGAACAGATCAGAAGTTCATGGGAACGCCTCGGTTTAGTGGCAATGACCAGGGCAGCTGCGGTAATGGCCAAAAAGTTATTGACCAGGAGGGTTTTTTTTCTGGAAAACAAAAGGGAGAAGAAAAGAGAAGGGAAGGAGAGGAAAGAGGGAGGGAGGGAGGGAGGGAGTAAGGAGGGAGCAATAAATGGAGAGAAATAGAGAGGGAAAGAAGGATAAAATGGAGGGAGGGAAGGAAGGAAGATAGGAAGGAAGAAAGGAAAGAAGGAAAGACGGAAAGAAGGAAGAAGAGGGTAGGTAGGTAGGTAGGAAGGAAAGAAGGAAGCAAGCAAGGAAGGAAGGACAGAAGGAAGGAAGGAAGAATAAAAGGGAGGAAGAGGAAGAGGGAGAGAGGGAGGGAGGGAGTACCTGCCAATGCTGTCCACCAGAGGTCCAGCTATGAGAGCCCCAAAAAACCCCCCAAATGGGAAAAAGGCGATGGTGAGACCCCACTGGAACCTCAGCAAGCCGTCGTCGATGCTGATCACGTTCCTGAACCGATACGTCTCATTGTAAAAGTTTTGGATGTACTAGGAGGAGAAGCAGAGTGCCACCACTTGAGCGGGGGGGCTTTATCATATCATATCATATCATATCATATCATATCATATCATATCATATCAATCATATCATATCATATCATCATATCATATCATCATATCACATCACATCACATCATATTACATTATATTATATTATATATATATAATATATCTTATATATTATCATATATTATATCATATTATATTATATATTATCATATATCATATATTGCACTATATTCTATTATCATATATTCTATTATACTACACTGTTCTATTCTATTCTATTCTATTCTATTCTATTCTATTCTATTCTATTCTATTCTATTCCCTTCCCTTCCCTTCCCTTCCCTTCCCTTCCACTCCACTCTACTCCACTCCACTCATTCTACTCTACTCTACTCTACTCTATGCCACGCCATGCCACTCATTCTATTCTATTCTATTCTATTCTATTCTATTCTATTCTATTCTATTCTATTCTATTCTATTCTATTCTATTCTCTCTTCTTTTCTCTTCACTCTTCTCCTCACTCTTCTCTTCTCTTCTCTTCTCTTCTCTTCTCTTCTCTTCTCTTCTCTTCTCTTCTCTTTTCCTAGTCTTTATTCTATTCTATTCTATTCTATTCTATTCTATTCTATTCTATTCTATTCTATTCTATTCTATTCTATTCTAATTTTATTTTCTCCCTGGGACAAGAGGCGGGGTCTTACCTTGGCTGGGTAGAAGATGACAAAGGCATTGTAACCGTACTGGACAGAGGAGCCAAAGGCAGATATTAGGGTCACCAGGACGAGGGGCCGGGTGAGCATCTGGGGAGGGAAGGAAGGAAGAGCACAGGGGCTTTTGAGACTTGTGGCCTCCCATCCCAGGTGAGGCCTGCTGGTCCCCCTTTCCAGGTTGGATGCTACTCACCCTTCTCCGAGGACCAGAAGGAAAAGTTCGACGGTAAGACGGAGGAGGGGGAGGAGGAGGAGGAGGGGAGGAGGAGGAGGAGGAGGAGGAGGAAGAAACGGTCCAAGAGGAGGACCAGGACGAAGACCAGGTTGAGGAGGAGGAGGAGGAGGACATGGAGAGGAAGATGGTGGAGGAGGAGCCGGAAGAGAAAATGGAGGACGTGAAGGAGAAGCTGGAGAAGAAGAGAGAAGCATCAATGAAAGAGAAGTGAACAAAAAAACAACAAAAGTTATAGAAAAGACCTTGAGGGAGGGATCAAGGAAACGTGGGAAAGGGAACGCGGGGCAGGGCCAACCACTCTTGGTGCCATCTTCCAAAGTCTGGAGAAGACCCAACAGAAACCCAGAGCATCTCCACTCTTGATTTACAAAGATTCTTCATCGTTGCATCCTCAGCCGCGAAACCCCTCGCCTTGGGTTGACGGGACCCCCATTTAACCACCCCCTCTCCTTTTGGTATCCCAGAAGCTCCCTGGGAGATACCACTCCCCTTTCCCCCCCAAATTTCCAGGCTTACCCGTCCCGAAACAGCAGTACGGTCATCTGTCATCGTTGGATCCATCTCTGTCTAAATCAAAACTTCAGACACACCAAAAAAAAAAAAAATAATTAAAGGGGAGGGGGACCCCCCAAAAAATTTGTCAAGCTTTCAAACTCTTCTCTGTGAACTTCCTCCCCAAATTGCAGTCCCCAAATCTGGTGATTTTTTTTTTTATTTGGCTGGATGGGGACTGCAATTTCCAGCATCCCCAATTAGCCACTACAAAGTCAAGAAGGAGCGTCCGGTAATTTCCAGTAACGGACATTCCAAGTGCAAGATTAACACGGAAGGCTGTTTGCCCCCCTAAAGGGGTCCCTGATTTGGATCCCAACTGCCGTCGCAGCCCCCAGACCACCCCAGCTGATGCTCAGGTGGGACCAGGTGAATTTCTTCCCCAAATGTTTCTGGCCACAATTTTAAAAAAATGTACTAGGATGACCTTAAATTGTAATTTAGCTTGGTTTTTTTTTAATTTTTACCTGGCTCTCCCCTCTGCCTCAAAACCAGGTCAAGGAAGGGGCCTACATTGAGAAAGAAACCAGGATCACAAGATTTAGCTGTGGGGATGTGGTGGAAACCGAGTTTAAAGATCGTTAAACTTGGGTTTCAATGGGCCCTTCAAAGCTGCGGCGGCGACCTAAAACGCTGCCATCTCGTGGCCACTTTCGGGGTTGCAGCCCCTCCATCAAAGGATTTCAGTGATTATTCAACGTTATTTTCCTCGGTATTCACGTTATTATCGATATTAATATTGCAAAAAGAAGCCCCCGTGCTGAACAACAGGCACAGGCCCGGGAAACCAAAATTAAACCACGTCAAACTGAGTTAAAACGGGCTGTTCAAAATTAAAGTCTGCAATGATAGAAAACACCGCCATCCCGTGGCCGTTGGCGGAGTTGCAGCCAACAAAGGATTTATTCTTTTTTCTCAAGGGGTTCGCATATTATTCAACGTTATTTTCCTCAGTAATCAGGTTATTATTGATGTTAATATTTCAGCTGTGCTGAACAACGCAAACAGACACGGGAAACCAAAATTAAACCACGTCAAACTGAGTTAAAACGAGCTATTCAAAATTAAAAATTGCAATGATAGAAAACACTGCCATCCTGTGGCCATCGGTGGAGTTGCAGCCGCCAAAGGATTTATCCTTTTCTGTCATCTGATTATTATTCACGTTATTTTCACTAATATTCACGTTATTATTAATATTAATATTGCAATAAGAAGCCCCCGTGCTGTACAACACGAACAGCCACGGGAAAGCAAAATTCAAAGACGTCAAAACTGAGTTTAAATGGGCTGTTCAAAATTAAGATTGCAATGACAGAAAACACTGCCATCCTGTGGCTATTGGCGGAGTTGCAGCCGCCAAAGGATTTATTCTTCTTTTCTGTCATCTGATTATTATTCACGTTATTTTCACCAATATTAATGTTGTTATTAATACTGACACTGCATTAGGCAGACCCCGTTCTGGACAACAGCACAGACAGGACAAAACGAACTAAAATATCTTACAATAGGCTGTTCAAAATAACATAGTAGTCAGTAGAGACATAAAATACTGCCACCTCGTGGCCATCTGCGGAGTTGCAGCGATCAAAGGATTTATTCTTTTTCTCACGGATTATTATTCCCATTATTTTGATCATTATGAACGTTATTAGTAATATCAATTTTTCAATCAAGTGCTCCCATGCTGGAGAAGAAGTATGAATGCATAAAACACTGCCCCCGTGTGCCCTTTTTTTAAAGGCATAAAATTATTAATCTAAATTCTTTTCAACAACTTGTATGCTGTGCTTAATGTTAATATTGCAATAAATAGTAACATTAATTTTTTTAAAAAAATTGATTTATATGCCGCCCTTCTCCGGAGACTCAGGGCGGCTTACAATGCGTTAAACAATAGCCTTCATACTTTTGTATATTTATACAAAGTCAGCCTATTGCCCTCACAAACTGGGTCCTCAATTTACCTACCTTAGAAAGGATAGAAGGCTGAGTCAACCTTGAGCCTGGAGATTCGAACTTACTAATTGCAGACAGCTGGAGTTAAATTACAGTGCATTAGTCTGCTGAGCTATTCCAGGCTCTTAATAACTTTATATAAATAAATATTATTCCAGGCTCTTAATAACTTTATATAAATAAATAAATATTAATAAATTAATAACTTTAACTTTACAGTAACTTTGAGTGGTCACTAAATGAACTGTTGTAAGTTGAGGACTACTTATAGATGATCAGTGGCTTTCCTCGGGGAAATTCAATTCAAAAATTTTAGCAAGGGGTTCTCTGGCCAGTTGCGGGGTGGGCGTGGCCATTGTAGGTGTGGCCTAGTCGGCCTCCTGCACCACGGTGGGGTGGTGGTGTTTTTGTCCTCCCCGGGCTCTGGAGGCTTTTCTTGAGCCTCTGGGAGAGCGAAAACAGCCTCCCCAGGCTCCAGGGCCCCTCTTTGGGCCCGTTTCCGTCCTCGGAAAACGGTAGGCTCGTTTTCCCCCCTCCCTGAGCCTCTGCACATAACCTGCACTTATCTGCATCCAAAATGGGCCACTTGGGGACTGCTGGGAGGGGAGTGGGATTTTGGGGTTCTCCAAACTGCCCAGAATTTTAGCTAGAGGTTCTCCCAGTCACCTCCGAACCCCCAACAGTCCACCCCTGGCTTTCCTCCTAGCTGGTCACAATGATAAATTTCTTGTTTGGTTGGTTGGTTTTTCTTTTCCCTCCTCCTCCCTCTTTCCTTCCATGCTATCCTTTTTAGGTCCTCCATATTACTCCTGATTTAGGTGTGTTGCTTCGAGAACTTTTTTTTTAAAAGCGTTTCCTTGCCCAGCAATATTCTCCACAACGTTTGTGACTCTCGCTTCTAAAAAATTAATTAATAATAATTTTTAAAAAGCTGAAAGGAAGGGCAACGCAACAGAATATGGGGCGAGTCTCTTTATTGCTAGCAGTTCTGAGGCTTCCAATGTGAGCCTTGTAAACAAAGATTCGGGTCGTGAAATTAAGGGACGTTTGCACAAATAAGGTGTGGCTCTTCTCCCGGCCACGCCCCTCCCTGGAAGCCATTTTGTGAAAGTGCCCAAGGCACATCGAGCAGTGTCCCGGTGCACAGGACTGATCGTCCACAGAGATCTATTTGAGTTCGGGCGGGTAATCCCATAAAAATATGCAGAAGGAAGAGGCTTAAAATATATTGTGCCAAATTCTTGGTTTGTGTATGCTGGTGGAATGGAAGAGCTGAGATCCGGGGGGAAGGTGGGGGGAAGAGACCTACAAGTAATTTCTCCACCCTCCCCTCAAAAAAAAAATAAAGAAACAGAGGATGACACACACGGAAAGGCCGCATCCCACGGGCTGCGGTTTGTCAACCAGCCGTCATTTCTTTTCAATCGATTCCGCTGCATTCTTTGGTTTCAATATTCTTCTACTTTGGCAAATTGGATCTCCACAAATGTTTTGCCCTTGGTTTCAGGGAGCATCTTGAAAAGATAAATAAAGGTGGCCACACAGAAGGGCCAGCAGAACAGCAGAGAGTAAGCGCCCAGGATTAACTAGGAAGGGAGCAAAATGACACAAAAGAATTTTTTTTTTAAATCGACAAGACTGTTCAACGGTGGGTTTCACATGATGTTACTACTGGTTCACCCCGCGTGCACAAGCTTGCTGGTTCGTGGACCTGCCTTCCGTGCGTGCGCCTAGCTTCAAAACCATGCCTAAATAGGATGGCATAGAGCCAGGGCGACTACTCACAATTTCCACTACCGGTTCGAGCGAACCGGCTGAATACCACCTATATTCCTGTTGTCCAGGCTGCTCCCATCAAATTTTTTTTTTTAACTCAGCTCAATAGGAAATCCACCCGTTGAACGAATCTGCTTGGGTCGATCCCATCCGAAGGTGTCTCTCACTTCTTTTTCCCCTCTACAATTCCCAGCTCATAACCTCCCTCTGGGGTAAACCTGGTTTGTATCTAAGCCCTCAAATCGGTGCCGTCTGCCCACAACCCAGAATCGCAATCTCTGAAGACCCGACGGGAGATTTCGGACAGCGGAAGTTCCCAAAGGCCGTCCGAGGATCTTGTAAAGGTGCAACCACCCCACCCCCCACCCCACCCACTCTGGTTTGTATGAGAACTCACCCAGTGGTGGGATTCAAGTAATTTAACAACCAGTTCTCTGCCTGTTGTTGATTCCTTCCAATAACCAGTTTGCCAAACTGCTCAGAAAATTAACAATCGGTTCTCCCGAAGTGGTGCGAACTGGCTGAATCCCACCACTGGTCTCACCTCCAGCTGGATCAGGATCATCCCAGAGACGAAGCGAAGAAACCACAGGGCGGAGAATCCTATGGTAAAAGCCGAGGCGCGGGTCGACTGCAGGAAAAGCTCTCCCAGAACGACCAAACAGATCGGACCTGGGGAAGGAAGGAAGGAAAAGGAAGGACTTGACCAGGACGGGATAAGGTCTCCTGCCTTCAGCCTTCAGGGGGTTAGACTAAATGACCTCCCAGGTCCCTTCCAGCTTGAAGTAGCTTCCCCGTTACAGACCGGGCTTTGTTCATTGGCTGGTTGGGATTTCTAGCAAAGGTTCGGCGTCATGATGCCTGTTCACCTACCTGGTCCTAGCATATATCCGATTAAAAAGATCGTAATGAAAACCAGACTTAGGAAGGATAATACATAGCTTTCTGCCTGTGGAAAGAAAGCGAGAAAGAGAGGCGGATAGTTGTGGGAAGAAGACTCCTTCTTCTTGCGCCGGCATCCAGCTTTCTTGAAGCTTCAGGTCGGCTCCCACCCACCGCCCCCTCCCAGCAAGGATAAGATTGGGGTGGGGATGGGTGGGTGGGGGCTCGGGAAGAAGCGCAAAGGGGGAGTTCCCCGCAGGAAGCAGTCAAACCTGGAATTCCAGCGTGAAGGTTAAAAGGACGCACATCATGCTACAGATCATAAAACCCATGATTAGAGGAATGCGGCGGCCCAACCTTTCAACCAAATTGATCTAGGGGGAAACAAAATCAAGGGGACAGAGGTATGGCGGGATCTCAAGGGTAAATTGAGCAATGGGGATCAGACCAGGGGTGGGGTGCAAATTTTTTTACTCCCGGTTCTGTGGGTGTGGCTTGGTGGGCGTGGCATGGCTTGGTGGGCGTGGCAGGGGAAGGATACTGCAAAATCTCCCTTTCCTCCCCACTCCAGGGGGAAGGATACTGCAAAATCCCCATTCCCTCACCACTCCAGGGGAAGGATACTGCAAAATCTTCATTCCCTCCCCACTCCAGAGGGAAGGATTCTGCAAAATCCCCATTCCCTCACCACTCCAGGGGAAGGATTCTGCAAAATCCCCATTCCCTTACCACTCCAGGGGAAGGATACTGCAAAACCCCCATTCCAATCCCACTCCAAGGAAAAGGATACTGCAAAATCTCCATTCCCATCCCGCTCTAAGGGAAAGGATACTGCAAAATCTTCATTCCCTCCCCACTCCAGAGGAAGGGTACTGCAAAATCCCCATTTCCTCCCGATCAGCTGGGACTTGGGAAGCAGAGAATAGATGTGGGCGGGGCCAGTCAGAATTTTTACTACCAGTTCTCCAAACTACTCAAAATTTCCCCTACCGGTTCTCCAGAACTGGTCAGAACCTGCTAAAACCCTCCTCTGGATCACAGCCCTAGATTCTCGTGTGGCTGGCTGATTCCCAGCACCCTATAGTGGCTTTTCCCCAAGGCCCCCATGGCAGATCAAAAAACGCCCCCACCTCCAAAAAAGGGATTCTTTTGTACCATTCTGGACAAAATCCAAGGAATAAAGGGAGACTTAAAGAACAGATAACTCTGTTTTTTGGAGGTGGGGGCATCACTGAAAGCTTTTAAAAACAGACTGGACAGCCACTTGTCTGAAATGGCATAGGTAAGGTCTCCTGCTTGAATAGAGGTTAGACTAGAAGACCTCCAGGGTCCCTTCCAATGTTGTTTTTCTGTTATGGTTGTTTCTGCCAAACAGAGCCACTCCTCCGAATAAATAAACCCTTATCTCCTGTCCTTTAGATTCGTTCCGGAGACCAAAATGTTTGGATTTATTTCATTTTATTTCTCTTGCAAAACGCACACATTTTGCCTGGCGTTTTTGCCGCAAAAATCAGCTGGAAAAAAGCGAGCACCTTACCGTAATGGCAACGGTAAGGATGACGATGAGGTAGATGACGATATAAATTATCTCTGCGATAGGCCTCGGTAAGCCCGTCGTCATGTAGATTTTCTCGATGTAAAAGAACATCTGTGTCCAGTTGAAAAAGAGAAGTTGGGATGAAGATGACACTGGGAAAAAAATTGGGGTTGGGGGAGGGGGCAGGGAAAAAAGAAAGAAAGAAAGAGAGTTGGGGTTTCTATCGGCCGTCCTTAAAGGAGAAAGGAACTCGACAAAGTGAGGAGATGACATCATTTTCGTGTGAAACAAACCCTGGGGTCCGTATTGTAGTTGGTTTGGGTGTCCCCCGCCCCCAGTAAGGATTTGGAACCTTAAACACTCAAAAGAGCCATTTGGACCCGTTTCCCACAGAAAAGAAAACACCGGGAGCCACAAAACCCTTCCCGTGCCCGACTATTTCCACAAAACTAGCCTATGTAGTCGAATTTAACGTTCTGTTTTCTTCTAAAACTTTTCTTTTCGTGGATTTATCCATGGTTGGCCTACCGGGGGTTGAAAAGCTCAATAAATCGTGTGCCGGCAAGTGTCGCACATTGGCAGTTGTGAGTGATATTTTGAGTGATAGGGAGCCTCAGCAGACCCTTGCCCTACCCCATTGATGCCAGAAAGCTGACTTCCGGCCATCAACACGATGATGGTGACTATAGGCCACCGGAATTTCTGAATACGTAAAAATTTCCTGAGATTCATCTTCTTCTCGTTGGCCATGATTTCGTAAAAATCTTCTTCCTGAAGTTCACGGATCTCATTACCCACGTCCTCTTGAGTCCTCAAGCTTCTTAAAACTGGTGGGAAAGAGGGAAGACCATGAGGAAGGGCACAGAGACAAAGAATATCAATCAGCTCGTGGTGATCAAGCCGGGAGTTCACATTTGCAATCCAGCCAGGATCGCAAATGACCTCAGAGTCTCTTTACCTTCTCTTGCTTTGGTTTCGTTTTTCTTCTGGATCAAAATAAAGCGAGGACTTTCCGGACAGAACAGGAGGAGCAAAACGCAAACGGTAGCAATCATACCTACTACAATGGCCATCAACGGGAAACCTGTGAAGGAAGGGGGAGAGAGAGAGAGAAAAAAGGCATTTTGGATGGACAACTTCAAGCGCTGGGAAATCAGGAAAGTCAGGCAGGTTTATTGCCCGCTTAAGCTCTCTACAAGAATCTGACCAACTAACAGTCAAGGGAAATGTGTAGGCAGATAAGAGAGCCATTCAAGGTGGGCTGGATCAGTGGCGATATTCAGCCGGTTTTATCAAACCAGTAGCAGTAGCTGCGAGAGGCTCCACACACCTGCCCGGATGTCATCACATCCTGATTTTTCACACTCTACACATGCGTAGAAGGCCCAGCGCATGCGTGGAGGTGCTGCACACTCACATTTGTGAAACAGTAGCGAAGGTAAGTGAATAGCACCCCTGGGCTGGATTTAAATCTTTTGTGGGTGTGCAGGGACTCGTGACTTATGACGCATTTGATCCCTCCCTCGGGCTCAGCCTGGTCATCTTCTACATTCAGCTGTTTTTTAGAATCTATGCCTCACTTTCTTGGTGTTTCTGCCCGCATGCTGCTTGGGCAGAAGGGCGCTTGTAGGCCACGATTTGCAGGGAGGGAGTTATCTGGCTCCTGCACAAAATTTGTCGCAATGACGATTCTGTCCAGGCATGTACCTTCTTCGTTCCCCAATAACTTCGGAAGCCCGAGCATATGGCATAAGAATCCGCCAAGGCTGAAGAAGAGGGTTGAGGTTGCAGCCGTCGACCCTCTTATGGGGGTGGGAGAGACCTCTATGAGGTACAGCGGAACACAGCAGGAAAAGATCCCTAAGTTGAACAAGGAAATTGAACAGTGATGAGGGGTCTTGTTGTGGCCTGTTGGCCACCGGCCCCTCCGGCAGCCAAATCTGAGGAGGAGGAGGAGGAGGAGAAGGAGGCGGGGGAGTCAGAGTCAACATCAAGGCAACCTGAGAGCTCCGAGGGGGAAGGGGGAATGGAGCTGGCAGAGAGACAGACAGAGGTGGAGCGTGGACCGTCCGTCAGCCCTCAGAGGGAGAGTCAACAGCCTCCAGGTCTGGAAGTGGCTGATGAGGAAGAGGAGGAACAGCTGGGTCCAGTGCCTGATGCACAGATGCACAAAAGGCAGAGGAGAGGAGAGCAGTGGAAATCTATAGGCTGGTCCTTGGGACGGAAGAGCCACCGCTGCTAGCGAAGCCCCACCCTAGCTCTGGGGATAAAAGGCAGGGGGCGGAGATGAATAGATATGGCAGACAACTATTCATCTCCCGGCTGGATGGACTTGTTAGCCTGCGGTGAGAGAGAACCTTTTTTGCCGAGGCTCCCGGTGCGTCTCATAAAGGAATCATTGATTTAACTACAGAGAGTTTGTTGCTTGGGGAGCTGGATCAGAACAGATCCTATGGACCCGGAAGGCCTGAAAAATCAGCTGGCCGGCTGCGCATGCCGGCTCTCGAAGAAAAGCGGCCGGCCTCTTCAGCACCCCCCAGTGGTCATGGCAAATATATCAACAAGCCAATTCCGGAGACCGATTCCCAGAGGAAGATCGTCTCCAAACGTCTTGGAGGCCAACTCACCTGAAGATATCCCAATGATGAAATTGGCGAACACGTTGAAGTTGAAGAGATGGATGGTCTTAGAAATGCAGAGAAAAACTGAGGCGAAGAAAGCCAAGGTGTTATTGAACAGCAAGAGACATTTTCTGCCAAAGGAAAAAGGGGGATGGGGAGGAGGAAGAGGCAGATGTGAAAAGGTATTGGCAACCTCATTTAATGGACAAATACAGGTAGCATTCGACGTTCGTTTAGTGACCGTTCGAAGTTACGACGGCACTGGGGGAAAAAATGACTTATGTTTTTCACAGTCGCGTGATCAAAACTCAGACGCTCGGCTCATATTTACAACGGTCGCAAATATGACGGGAGTCCCCTTTTGTGATCATCCGGCGAGCAAAGCCAAAACGGTCGTAAAATAGGACAAATCTCAATTGTTTCATTTAACAAAGTCAATGTGCGGGGGGGGGGGCGGGAAACCAGATTCACTTCCCCACCATTGTGGCATGAAAAGGCTGTAAAATGGAGCAAAATTCACTCAACAACCGTCTTGCTTAGCCACAGAAATTTGGGGCTAAATTGTGGGCATAAGCCGAGGACAACTCGTACAGTATAGAGTGATGCCTGGAAAAGAGACCACCAGGAGATCCCTGGGTAACATTTGCTTTGCTCTATGGCAGGGGTGAAATCTACTTACCTCCCCTACCAGTTCGGAAGTGCATGCGCTGACCCTCTGCACATGTGCAAACCCTTCTGCGCATGCGCAGAGGATAAAAAAAACAGGTTAAAACCAGGAAGTAACGATGACCGGGTGGGTGGGTGGAGACTCGAGCTGCCATTGCAACTGGTTCTCAGAACCACTGGCCGTCATCGCTACCAATTCGAGCGAACCGGGCTGAACAGGGAGCATTTCAACCCTGCTCTATGGTATGGAGAAATTGTACACGACCCCTCCGTCCCCAAATCGTTTTGCCACTTCCGTTACCTGCCGTATCTGTCCACCAGGTTCGCGAACAACACAATGCCAGTCACCCCTCCCATTGGGAAGAATATGACCGCGGGCGATAAGATGAACCAGAAATGTTTCAAGCTCTTCAGTTCCTCCTTTGTCAAGTTGGAGGCAAGGAGCTTAGGGGAGAAAAATGAAAAAAAAAACGAGCAAACTGAGGAAGCAAAGAAGAGATTTCCGATTTTTGGATCAGTCATAAATTAAATTTAAGACGTGGGCAGAGATGATAATCAGCCAGTTCGGACAAATTTAGAGGAACCGGTGCCGGAAATCATGGGTGGGCCCGACTCGCCTCTAGGTTGTCCTATTTAGGCACATTTTTGAGGCTGGGCACAGGTAGTGTTGTGGCCCATCAGGGGCCTGTGCAGCTAATCGGCTCTTGCTCCTTTCTTGTCAGTTTTCCTGCAAATTGCTTCTGCCAACCACAGTAAGATTACGTTTATCTGAAATACTGTGCCTCAGAATTGAGTTATTTTTCTTTGGATTCTTGTCGGCTGTTAATGAGGTTAAATTAGCAGCCCTTGTTCAGAAAAGACTGATTTCAACTGTACTTGTGTTCGAACAACGACTAAGAAAAACTCATTAGTAGTCCTTAATTAGTACACTAAGTTTTGTACGGACTTTGAGTGTGCTGCTTTCTTTGGGGTCCGTAGCTGGGGCAGAACAGACACAAAAAGTGTGTGTGCAAGGAAAGCCAGGCGTATGCGTGGAAGTGACACGTGTGAATGAAGTGAGAGCATGCGTGACACACTCATATTTTCAGTGCTGGCCACACTGGTAGGTAAATTATCCCTGGACATTGGGGTGTAGATCAACAGGGAGTCACATTCTCCTTCACAAAACAACCAGCTGAAAAGATCCGTCAATGCCCGGGAATAGAAGAATGAACGAAGAAAAAAAAAAAAAGGAAGAGAGGACAAACTTGACTGTTTTCCTCAGAAAAAGAAAAGAAAAGTGTACAACCAGTTTCGTTTCCTAGCGGGAAACCGATCTTGGACTTTATGCTCGAGGCAAAAAAATAAATTAAAAAAATGAAAACTTTTGGGTAGAAAATAGAAATGATAGAATAGAGAACTACGAAAGCAAAGTATGTAAACTGATACGAAATGCTGTAAAGTTACCATTCATGTTACGTTATTTATTTATTTTATTAAATTTGTATACCGCCCTTCTCCCCGAAGGGACTCAGGGCGGTGATGTTCAATATGTAATGTTCAATATGTTATGTTTTGACGTGTTTTGTTTATATATGTGTGTGTGTGATTGTTTTTTGTGTTGTTTTTAAAGACAAACTGTTGAATAAAAAATATTTTTTTTTATAAAAAATGAAAACGTTGGGTTTTGCTGATTCAGCTAGTTTTATTCACTTTAGAATCGAATGGGACAGGACAGGACAGGACAGGACAGGACAGGACAGGACAGGACAGGACAGGACAGGACAGAATAGAATAAAAAACTTTATTGCCACTTTAAATGTACACTAATCAGCATATATTAAAATGAATTTTCGTTGCGTTCGCCTCTCAAAAGATAACCATTATGCATATACCCACATAAACACACATTTTTTGACACTTAAGTTGGGGACATAAAATATTGAGGCTGTGGTTTTATTTTGTAATTTATGGCACCCCCCCATCGCCGGCCCTCTTATTCCTTCTTTTTTCTCTTCCTACCTTCCTATCACTTAGATTTTTTTCCCCCCTTTGCATGTTATATGCTTAATGAAAAATGGCAAAACCTCAGCTGGGGTGCCACGCTACCAGGGTCCACCCAAAACATTCAAACAGGGTTAAGAGGGGGACCTCAGGCCAGGGGTTTATAATCAGGGCTCCCCATGCCAAACAAACCCTGATTCACTTGGTGAGACTTACCGAAGCTGGGTGATGCACCAGCAAGACAGAGTAGCCATATTGAAAATGTCCGAGATACGAAACCAACATCGAAATCATCAACGTCCTGCTCAGCTTCAACAGAAGGAAAACAAACAATGGTTTGTAAGCCATGTTTCTTTTTTTTTTAAAAGCTAACATGGTTTTTATATCAGACCTGACTTGTGGGCTTCACGGAAGTGCCAAGATTGGGGCCGTAAAAATATATTCCAGACAGGGGTGAAATTCACTTACCTTCTCTACCGGTTCTGCGGTAAAGCCTTCTGCGCATGCACAGACGCTGAAAATTATTGCAAAAAAAGGGACATCATGATGTCCACACCGATGGGCAGGGCTTCGCGCAGTGGGCCCTACCGTATCGTGCGATTCAGTAGGAACCGGTTGAATTTCACCCCTGATTCTGGAGTAACAGAAAATCTCCTTTAGAAATAATTTTTACTTATGTCCTTTCGGGTGAGCCCTCTTCTCCGCCTTGCCTTGCGCTGAAGGCTAAAATAATACTGTGTTTCCCCAAAAATAAGACCCTGTGTTATATTTTTTTGAACCCCGAAATAAGTGCTTGGCCTTATTTTCAGGGGAAGTCTTATTATTTTAGGGTGCATGGAGCAAGTAGGGGCTCCTCTTGCCGTCTTATCTGATTTCCACCTCTGTCTCCCTAACTTTAACCAGAGGAAATGGTGCTTAAACGTTTTCAGGGAGGACTTATTTTTGGGGAGGGCTCATTTTAGTGCATGCACTTAAATGCCTGATTGGGTTTATTATCCATGGAGGTCTTATTTTCAGGGAAACGGAAACTGATAAAGAGAACGACCATCTTGGTCTCATTTTATCTGATATGCCAAACTCACATAATGTCGAAATCCCAGTTTTGTATCCTTTTTGACAACTGTCTTTCTGGTGAAAGGAATCCTGATTGAGTTAAAAAAGAGGAAACAAGCAAAACATAAGAATCTGTCCCCTCGTTCATTCTTCCACCATATTTGCGAGCATTTCTGCACCCGTAAACCAGCCAGGGAGCTTCAGCAACCTATGCTCCCTGGGTGGCTCCTGTTCAAAGATAGACTGCTACAGATCAGGGAAGCTCCATAGAACCCATTGCCACCAATGGGCAACGTTTCTCAAAAAAGAAAATTAGAGGGAAGGGGACAGACATAAACAAAATCTTTTCCCTGTCTTTTTTTTCCGAATGTCGGCTTGGGAGCTTTGTGTTTAATTCCTAATTTATTTATTTTTTATATAAATTCCCCAAATTGAGTGGCACCATCTCGGTCTTCGTCTGCCAGCCCCTTTGGAGAATGCCAGTCTCCAGATTTGGCATTTAAGGCTGGGGGGGGGGGGAAAGAAGAAGAAAATATAAATACAAACTCACTGCGGTTTTTTGCGTGTCATGGCGTGAAAAGGGACAAGCCGGATCTGCTCAGCCGAAATTTTGTTTCGAATGAGTGCTGGACCTGCGGATGGAGCCAATCAGGGAAAGGAGGCGGGAACATTCCGGGAGAAGCGGTTGGCAGTTAGGAGCTGATTTGCATACATTTCCATATGGAATGTAAAGTCAGCTGACATCCAGCAGCCCTAAGGCAAACTTTGGATATATGGTTTTTTTTTTTCTGTTTTGCATTTTATTCTTGTTTGTAAAACAAATAAACGTATAGAAACACAAAGACTGGAGTGGAGAAAAGCATTTTCCATGGCTTTCACTGACCCTCTTAAATGCCTTTTTTGTAAACAGGAACCGAGTTTCAACGGAGAACTCCATTTTGGGAAACTTTCCACCTTGTTCAATCAACTTGTGTTTGGGTGACATATTTTGCTTTGGGCCAGGATGGGGTAGAAGGAAGGTTTCCCCCACCCAAAAAACTTTACTTTTGTTCTTCCTTCAGGCCTCCACGTTGTAACAATTTTTGAGCATTGTCGCTTTTTCTAATTTGGCCCTATTCCCGAGTCATCCTCTCTGCTTTATCTGCTCCTGCCTTCTTCTCATACGTGCCCTAGGAACAGGCTCCTCCTGTTCTTCTGCCTCTCTACTGTCACTTCTGGAGGCTCTGGCAGATCGCAACAACTTGTCCGAACTGGTAGAATCCCATCACTGATTTACAGCAAGGCAACGGAGAACAAAAGCTGTACTAACGGATGTACACTCAGTTTCAGTAAAATGAACGTGAAGGCATTTAAATATGAATTTAGCCACACTTCCTTTTGTTGCAAAAGGGGATCAATTGATATTGCAAGAAAGAAGCGGCAGAAATCTGTACATTTCCGATCTAACGGCTGAATTCTTCCCCTAATCCCCTCCAGAAAGTCAAGAAAATCACCTTGGCAGAAATAGGCAAGGGATTATAGCTAAAAATGGGCAGAAACATTATTTTACGTCCGGGGGAATTAGATAATATTTGGAAGTGACTTCCTGGTTCAATGGAGCATCAAAAGAAGAGGAGATAAATCACAATCAGGCGTGCAAAATATTCTTTCTATAGCTAGTCTCAACTATGGGCATTTTTTTAAAGCCTTCTCTGTTAAGTTTACAACAGAAGTGAAATCCAGCAGGTTCTGGAGAACCGGTAGTAGAAATTTTGAGCAGTTCGGAGAACTGGCAAATGCTACCTCTTGCTGGCCCCAGAATGGGGTGGGAATGGCGATTTTGCAATAGCCTTCCCCCAGGAGTGGGGAAGGAGTGGGGATTTTGCAGTATCTTTCCCATGGAGTGGGGTGGGAATGGAGATTTTGAAATATCCTTCCCCTACCACGCCCACCAAGCCACACCCACCAAGCCACACCCACAGAACCGGTAGTAAAAAAAATTGGATTTCACCAGTGCTTACAAGCCAATCTTTTTTCTTTTTTTGGGGCCAAACCCACCATGTACGCTTAAAAAAAAGGCACCTAAATTCATCCAGCTTGCAGAGAGCTTATGATTTATTTCGTTTTTAAATTCCAGATCAAATTTTGAAAACAGAGGGGTAGGAAGAGATTCCTTGTTTCTATTCAACCGTTATTTTTCTAGAATTTTTGGAGGTGAAGGCCTCCATGTTCTCCTGAATCTCTTGAAACGTTTTGCTGCTGGTTTCCGGGACTACTCGGAAAATGTAAATATAGGTGAGGACGATAAAAGGCCAGTAAAGGAGCAAGTAATAGGATCCAAGATAGGACTAGAGACGGAAACAAAAATTAAGAAAAAGTGAGAGCAAACTCAGCAGGGCTATGACACACACAGAATTCCGCGGTACGGTCACCTCCGTACTGGGGGAAAAAAAATCCCCACAGAGTTTTTAAAGTATTTAAAAGGGTGGCACAGTGGTAAGAATGCAGTACTGCAGGCTATTTCTGCTGACTGCCGGCTTCCTGTAGTTTGGCAGTTCAAATTTCACAGGTTTAAGATTGATTCAGCCTTTCATCTTTCCAAGGTGGGTAAAAATGAGGACCCAAATTGTTCCTTCCTTCCTTCTTTCCTTCCTTGCTTCCTTCCTTCCTTCCTTCCTTCCTTCCTTCCTTCCTTCCTTCCTTCCTTCCTTCCTTCCTTCCTTCCTTCCTTTCTACCTACTTACCTTGTGTCTCTCCTTCCTTCCTTCCTATCTTCCTTCCTTCCTCCCTCCCTCCTTCCCTTCCTTCTCCCCTCCCTCCCAGTGGTTAGAATGCAGTATTGCAGGCTAACTCTGCCCACTGCCAGCAGTTCAATCCTGACCAACTGCCTCAAGATTGACTCAGCCTTCCATCCTTCCAAGGTGGATAAAAATGAGGACTCAAATTGTTCCTTCCTTCCTTCCTTCCTTCCTTCCTTCCTTCCTTCCTTCCTTCCTTCCCCCCTCCCTCCCAGTGGTTAGAATGCAGTACTGCAGGCTAACTCTGCCCACTGCCAGCAGTTCAATCCTGACCAACTGCCTCAAGATGGACGCATCTTTCCATGATCCATCCTTCCAATGAGGACCCAGATCGTTGGGGGCAATAGGGCTGACTCTGTAAACTGTAAAGCGGTATATAAGTCTAAGTGCTATTGTTATTTCTATTTCTTCAATATATCGTCTTTACTTTTGTGAACTTCCAAAGAGATTAAAAGTCCCTTAGGTCAGCCGTGCTCCAACTTTGCAGCTTGGTGGACTGGCGGGGGTGTGGGAAAGGAACTGGGCCATGTGAGCTGCGGGCTGGCACTCATACGCGCATAGCTTCACTTGTGCTAGCGACGTGCCAGTGCACACACGGATGACACCCCGCCGTCAAGCTGCACTTGGGTTGCATGCGTAGCAACTTGCTGCTCGAGCAGCCCTGTTGCAAATAGACCTGGGGCAGTGATGAGTTGCTAGCGGTTCGCCCCAGATTGGGCGAACCTGTAGCGGTGGCGGCGATGGCAGGAGGCTCCGCCCGCATGCACAGAAGCGTCACATGCGCACATAAGCGAACTGGTAGCAAACTATATTGAAACCCACTACTGGCCTGGGGGCTTGGGACCCCTGCCTTACACTAGTCAGAAGAAATAGTACCGCCGAGACAAAATTGGTTCCCCAACTGATGAATCCTGCAAGCACATACGCGGATGCTCGGGATGACTGGAGGAACAGTTCACCGATAATCAGGAGAAGAATGGAAGCTGGATGGAGAGAAGAGAGGAGGTCTTATAATTTTTTTAAGAAAAAAGAACCACCACCATAAAATCTTCTCTTGGTCCTTTTCCACCTGCAAAGACTCCGTATCCCATCCGAACACAAACCTGGTCCCGTTATGTGGCCCATAAAGTAGACGATAAGCAAAAGAAGGCTAATGAAGGCCATTTTGGGGCTGTCGATCTGTGGGCAAGAAGGAAGCACCATCAAAGCAGTATCTCTCTCCCCCACCCCCTGCCCCAGCCGGATTCCACACCTTCAACCAACTTCCTAATTTTTCATAGGATTTGGAAACCCCATCTACAGAAAACTGGCACGAACTCTACGAAATTGACCAACTGGATGAAATTGATGGATTGGTGACATTAATGGATTGATGCAATTGATTGATTGGGTGAAATGGACAGATTGGTGAAATTGACCAAATGGATGAATTTGATGGATTGGTGATATTAATGGATTGGTGTAATCCATTGACTGGATGAAATTGACAGATTGGTGAAATTGACCGACTGGATGAAATTGATGGATTGGTGACAATAGATTGGATTGGTGTAATCAATTGACTGGATGAAATTGACAGATTGGTGAAATCGATTGACTGGAAGAAATTGACAGATTGATGAAATTGACCAACTGGATGAAATGGATAGATTGGTGAAATTGACCAACTGGATGAAATGGACAGATTGGTGAAATTGACCAACTGGATGAAATTGATGGGTTGGTGACAATAGATTGGATTGGTGTAATCAATTGACTGGATGAAATTGACAGATTGGTGAAATCAATTGACTGGATGAAAATGACAGATTGGTGAAATTGACCAATTGGATGAAATTCATTACATCAATTTTAACTGGCTGGGAGGCTTTGTATGTGTGAAAAAAAACAGCACAGGGATGTTAACAGGCGGGCACTGAAGTTGCCCTGGTGTAGAGAGCAGGACCCACCTGAAAAGCGAAAACTAGAGCGATATTTGAGATGCTACACATCAAGAAGCCACTCAAAAGGAGAAATTTCCGCCCCAAGGAGTCAACGGTGCAGATCTAGAAAAAAAAAGCAAAGCAGAAAAGGATTGACACCTCAGGACATTGGGGAAAAGCTCCTGAGAAGACCATGGACAGCTAAGAACACAAACTAATAGACCATCAATCAAAGGAGCCCACAATTCTTCATCAAGACTGAAATAATTCTGGTCTTCACTTTTGCTGTTGTGTTTTCATTAATTTGAACTGCTCCCTGCTGGTTGTATTGCTTTGGGGTGCATTGGCCTGAGTCCAGCGGTGAAATCCAGCCGGATCTATCTAGCTTGCGTCATCAGTAGCGCCACGTCGGGAGGCTCCGCCCATCCGCCAAGACGTCATTACGTCCCCTTTTTGACCTCTGCGCATGCACAGAAGGCTCTGCGCATATGCAGAAGAGGCACGCACACTCCCATTCCCGAACAGGCAGCGAATGTAAGTGGATTTCACTGCTGCCTAAGTCGGTGGAGTGACGGAGGCAGCTGAGAAGATGAATAAGCTTACTGTCGTCAGAAGCATCATCTGGATGATCAAGCTTCCCACTAATGGAAAGAGACGGACAGCTTTGGCGGACAGCCCCAAAGCTTTATAGCTCCGCCGGGCGAAAATTAAAACCTGCAATCAAAGATAAAAGAGGTGCAGATGGAGGCACAGGTAGGATTTGAGTCAGGCCCTGTTGCAATTCTTCTAAGTAGATTCATCGCCTGCAGACAGAATCTTGCCAAACTAAAGCACCGTAAAAGACTCTGGGAACTATTAAAGAGGAGCCGTCTTCACCCTATTTCTCTCACACCAACTATCTCAACTGTGTAGTCTCTTGCTTCTCTGGAATTCAGCTCATCCCCCCCCCCAGGAATCCAGACCACATTCCATCACGCTTTGCCCGTTTGTAAAATGTACCAACTGCCTTTGTAATCCTGGAGCCCAGGAACAATTGGATGTGGATCCAGAAACGTCATTCCCTGGATAACAAGCCAGACACTCGGCCCTTTGAAGAGGACAAAGACTCCAAATTTGAACCGTTCAGGGAAGACACTAACCGAATTGGTTTCCACAAATTGACTTCCGGAGACCAAGACCATGACGGTGATGAGATGCCACCGGAGGTTGCGGAAACGAAAAAGTTTCCACACTGTCATGTTTTTCTGGCTGTTTTCGGCAAGATGTTCCTGACAAAGTTCGTCCATCTCCTCCTCTACGTCTTCTTCCCCTCTCAGCTTCATCAAGACTAAAGGAGGAGGAAGACGAGGGGAAGGATAAGAACATATGCAGAGGAGTATAGAGGTGAGTTTCCAAGCCCCCCTGTTTAACTGGTCTTAACCAGGGGTGAAATGCTCCCGGTTCGAACCGGATCAGACGATCCGGTAGCGATCGTGGCTGGTAGTTCGGAGAACCGGTAGCGATGGTGGAGCAAAGTTCCATCCACCCGCCCGGGTGTTGTTACTTCCTGGTTACTTCCTGGTGTTTTTTACCCTCTGCGCATGCACAGAAGGTTTTGCATAGGCGCAGAAGGGGTGCATGCACTTCCGAACCAGTAATAAAGGTAAGTAGATTTCACCCCTGGTCTTAACTCTGGGGTTTTGGAGGGCTCGGATAGTCCAGGGCTCCCAGATGGTTAGGAGCAAAGCCTGTAAGCCATAGTCTGTTCTTCTCTTCTCCTCTTTTCCTTTTCTTCTCAAAACTCTCTTAGAAAGAGATCCTCACTCTTGTTCACCAGAAGGTGGGCTCCCGTAGGACCACCGTCAGTGAAACTAAGGACCAACGGTTGACATCTCCCCTCTTGTTCAGACAATCTTGAAGAAGGACCATCCTTGGCCATGGCCTCCTGGATCCCAGAGAAACCCCACCCTTTCCGTTCCCATCAAAGTATCTGACAGACGAAAAGGACTTTCCTAAACAACCATCCAAAACGTGGTCCCCTTACGGGGCCACGATTGGCAAAAGGGCTGCATTTGGAAGCCTTACAGATCTGAAGAGCAGAAGTTGGGCTACAGGCCGGATCCTCCCTTTGGCCCAGACGAGCAGCTCGTAAGGCCATAACGCCAGACTCACGTGGCCATACCTTCTCTTGCTTTCTCTTCGTCATTCCTCTGCAAGTACAGAAACCTCGGACTTTCCAGTGAAGGCACCAACAATATACTACTAACTGTAGCAAATACGGCAGTAAGGCCCACCAATAATGAAAAATCTAAGGCAGAGAGAGAGAAAAGGAGGGAGAACATCAGGAAACCACTGATCCTACTGCATGTTTTAGAACAGTGATGGCTAACCGTTTTGCCGTCGCATGCCAAAAGCGCGGGGAGCATGGGGAGGTCACCCGTGCCCACACCCATAATTCAATGCCCAGTGCCCCATCCCCCGCGCATGCACGCATCGACCCCCCGTGCTCCCTCTTTTGGCACGCAGTGAAAAAAGGTTACTGGTGGGCCCGGTAGGCTTGTTCTTTAGCCCTCCCCAGGCTCCAGAGGCCCCCCGGAGGCCGGAAACAGCCCATTTCCCAACTTCTGGAAGGACCAGAAGGCCCAAAAATCATCTGGAGCTCAGGTAGGGCAAATATGGCTCCGTGTGCCCCCTGTGGCACCCGTGCCAGAGGTTCACCATCATGGTTTTAGAACCAACATTTCTCTTTTCTACTTCCTCTTCTCTTGCTTCGATCCCTCTGCGCTGGGACAATGGAAAGACACCCACCCTGGGTTAGGACGACTTAAAGTTTATAGCGAGGATGGAGGTGGACAGACTTACTTTCTTCGTTTCCCCAGATCTGGGGGCTGGTTAAGATTTGGACCAGAAGATGTCCCCAGCTGAAGAAGAGGACTGAAGACGTCACGAAGGCTCCCCTTAGATTCAAGGAAGAGATTTCAAGGATGTAGAGAGGGACAGAGTAAGTAAACGTACCTGTGGAATGAATTAAACATTGTGGTTCAGTCACAGCTTGCATTCTAGCGAGTGTAGAATTTAGGAGCATCTACGGTGCGCGGCTGGCCCTGAGATTTGCAGATTTAAATGTCCAAGTTAGGGGACACTGGTTTGTAACAGTGCTGTGCTTGTCCCATGCAATCTTCACTTGTTCCTGCCTGGTGCTCCGGTTTGGGCTGATTGCTCGAAGCTGATCCCAGAGCCAAGAAATTAGGGCATGTGCAAAAAGGCCTTGGTTTACCAGCCCTTCTCTCCAGTGGTGGGTTGCTACCAGTTCACCCCAGGTTGGAGCAAACAGGTAGCGGCGGTGGGTCCACCCACCTGCCTGGATGCTTCTGTGCATGCGCAGAAGTGATGTGTGAACACAGAAGCACGCACGCACTCCCACGAGCAAACCGGTAGCGACGGGTTTTGAAACTCGCCCCTGCTTCTTTCCCAGCCTGCTCTTCCTTCTCATTTCACGGGTTTGACTTTCACTGCCGTCTCCTTATGACTAAAATCCTCGGAGTCTTCTTTAACCAGATTTATTGAAGGGGAGACAGAGTTAGGTTGCATATGGCTACAGTCTTCTTTAACCAGATTTATTGAAGGGGAGACAGAGTTAGGTTGCATATGGCTACAGAAATCTTTGCATATGGCTACAGAAAGTCCTTGACGTCCGGCCACAACTGACCCAAGATTTCTGTTGCTAAGCAAAACGTTTGTTAAGTGAGCTTTCTCCCTTTTTACAACCTTTCTTGCCACAGTTATTAAGTGAATCGTTGCAGTTGTTAAGTTAGTCACAGGGTGGTTAAGTGAGTTTGGCTTCCCAATTGATTTTGCTGGCCAGAAGGTCGCAAGATGGGATCACATGACTTCAGGACACTGCGACCGTCGTAAATACGAGTCAGTTGCCCAGCGTCCAAATTTTGATCTCGCGTGCATGGGGATAGTCATAAAGGTGAAAATGCTCACAATTCACTATTTTAAATGCTGTTGTAACTTTGAATGGTCACTAAATGAACTGTTGTAAATCAAGGATTGCTTGTATATATCTTCTACATCCACATGATTTCTCCATTCATTAGGGAGGTTTTTTCCCAGGGGATTCACTGCCCTGTTTTTCTTGCTAACAGAAGTAATAACTGCATATTCTACCTTCAGAATATTTGCAAAGGACCATCCTGATTCCTAGGCTCCAAGAAATCCACTGTCAGGCTGCTCCCGACTTGAGCCTTTAGGAAAGAAAGACCCTCAACTCCAATTCTGAAGTGACAGGATTACTTTTACTAAAGTCAAGCGGTTTATAACATGAACAAAGCTGGATCGCAATATTCCTGCAAGAAGCCTGCCATTTTCCCACTGCTCTGGCTCTCCCCGCTTGACCAGTTCATCAGTGTCCAATGATATTCGGACTAGATGTTTTGGGAATGGCTTTGAGGTTTGGCGCCTCTTTGGTGGAATTTCACATTCTGTTCTCACGGCTCTGTCCTTGATCGGTTAGCCTGCTCCAGATCGACAGCTTTGGTTCCTTTCACTCTGTCATCCCCAACTCCTACCTCCCCAATCCTACTATTTACTTCCCCAATCCTTAACTCCGAAATTAAGGGACATTTAATGCAAAGGCAGCCCTTTTATTTGGGGGCTTATAATAAAGTGATCTCACCTGACCCCACTCCTGCGAAAAAACGAGTAAGGAGGCTGAATTCGAAGCGCCGGAATATTCTATCAAAGCACAGGAGGGTAGATGAAAAAATGCTAAGACCGTTACTAATTAATAGGGCGGATTTTCTGCAAACAGACAGAGATATATTCAGGAAAGCAGGAAATGCAAGAAATGCTGTATTATTATTATTATTATTATTATTATTATTATTATTATTATTATTTAATCTGTAATGAGATTTACAGCCTTTGAGGCTGGTTAATAGCTCAGCAGCTCGAGTCCTAACCAAGGACCTAGGAAGAATTATTATTACTATTATTATTATTATTATTATTATTATTATTATTATTATTATTATTATATCTGAATGAGATTTACAGCCTTTGAGGCTGGTTAATAGCTCAGCAGCTCGAGTCCTAACCAAGGACCTAGGAACTGTTAAGGTATCATCGGAGGATGTATTATTATTATTGTTGTTGTTGTTGTTGTTGTTGTCTTTTTACGGGAAAAATTCATTCCTGAAATTGCAAAAGCTTATACAAAATGATAAAACAGCTACATCCGGAAGCTCTAACATTCAAGCTCTGTAATTCTGTTATTTATTAAATATTTCTTTAAACACAGCCCCTGTTTATTTAAACCTTGGTTCTCTTTTCAGTGCATCGATAGGTTCTGTTCTCTGGGGGTTAGGATCTCAGTGGGTACTCAGGAAAGGGCTTCGCTTCACATGCCAATCAATGGTGGAATTCAAATTGTTTTATTACCGGTTCTGTGGGTGTGGCTTGGTGGGCATGGCAGGGGAAGGATACTGCAAAATCCCCATTCCCACCCCGCTCCAGGAGAAGGACACTGCAAAATCCCCATTCCCACCTCACTCCAGGGGAAGGACACTGCAAAATCCCCATTCCCACCCCACTCCTGGGGGGAGCATATTGCAAAAATCCCCATTCCCACCCCACTCCAGGGGAAGGATAACTGCAAAATCCCCATTCCCTCCCCACCCTGGGGCCAGCCAGAGGTGGCATTTGCCGGTTCTCTGAACTATTCAAAATTTCCGCTACCAGTTCGCCAGGACCTGTCAGAACCGGCTGAATAGCACCCCTGATGCCAATGTACGGCACCAATGCCAACAGAAACAGCCAAAATTTGGCACTTTATTTTATATCTACAGCCCAGGAATTCTGTTTAATACCTTCCATATTTGTCAGCCAGACAGCCCCAGAGGAACACCCCCAAAAGGCCTCCGAGCGGGACGGAAACGATGGCGATTAATATTAATAACTGGAAACTTAAGGAGTGCGTATCGCGTTCTTGCAGAGTCAGCACCTGCATCTGTGTCTTAAAAACAGAAAACGGAAAGCTGCACTAACAACACACAACTGTGCTGCCCCTCACCTCCCAGCTGCCTCCCTCCAGTGCACCTCACAACTCAGCAAGGTAGGCTGGCCAGTTGGGAGGAGAGGAGAGGAAAGGAAAACAGAGGAGAAGAGAGGAGAGGAGGGGAAAGGAGGGGAGGGGAGGAAACGGGTGGGGAGGGGAGGGGAAGGGAGAGGAGGGGAGGGGAGGAGAGAGGAGAGAGGAGAGGAGGAGACAGGAGGGGAGAGGAAAGAAGGGGAAAGAAGGGGAGGGGAGGGAAGGGGAGAGGAGAAGATGGAAGGGGAGAGGAAAGGAAAGGAAAAGAGAGGAGAAAAGGGGAGGGGAGGGAGGAGGGGAAAGGAGATGAGAGGAGAGACAGGAGGGAAGGGGAAAGGAGGAGAGGAGGGGAGGGAAGAGGAGGGGAGGGGAGGGGAGGAGAGGGAAGAGGAGAGGGAAGAGGAGGGGAGGGGAGGGGAGGGGAGGGAAGGAGAGGGGAAAGGAGAGGAGAGGAGGAGATGGAAGGGGAGAGAAAAGGAAAGGAAAAGAGAGGAGAAAAGGGGAGAGGAGGGAAGGAGAGGGGAGGGAAGGGGAGGGAAGGGAAGGGGAGGGGAAAGGAGAGGAGAGGAGGAGATGGAAGGGGAGAGAAAGGAAAGGAAAAGAGAGGAGAAAAGGGGAGAGGAGGGAAGGAGAGGGGGAGGGAAGGGGAGGGGAAAGGAGAGGAGAGGAGAGATGGAAGGGAAGAGGAAAGGAAAGGAAAGGAGAGAAGAGAGGCGGGGAGGGGAGGGGAGGGAGGAGGGGAAAGGAGATGAGAGGAGAGACAGGAGGGAAGGGGAAAGGAGAGAGGAGGGGAGGGAAGAGGAGAGGAGGGGAGGGGAGGGAAGGGAAGGGGAGGGGAAAGGAGAGGAGAGGAGGAGATGGAAGGGGAGAGAAAGGAAAGGAAAAGAGAGGAGAAAAGGGGAGAGGGAGGGAAGGAGAGGAGGGAAGGGGAGGGGAAAGGAAAAGAGAGAAGAGAGGAGGGGAGGGGAGGGGAGGCAGGAGAGGAAAGGAGATGAGAGGAGAGACAGGAGGGAAGGGGAAAGGAGGAGAGGAGGGGAGGGAAGAGGAGAGAGGGGAGGGGAGGGGAGGGAAGGGGAGGGGAAAGGAGAGGAGGAGATGGAAGGGGAGAGAAAAGGAAAGGAAAAGGAGGAGAAAAGGGAGAGGAGGGAAGGAGAGGGGAGGGAAGGGGAGGGGAAAGGAAAGAGAGAAGAGAGGAGGGGAGGGGAGGGAGGCAGGAGAGGAAAGGAGATGAGAGGAGAGACAGGAGGGAAGGGGAAAGGAGGAGAGGAGGGGAGGGAAGAGGAGAGGAGGGGAGGGGAGGGGAGGGGAGGGGAGGAGAGGGGAAAGGAGAGGAGAGGAGGAGATGGAAGGGAGAGAAAAGGAAAGGAAAAGAGAGGAGAAAAGGGGAGAGGAGGGAAGGAGAGGGGAGGGAAGGGGAGGGGAAAGGAGAGGGAAGGAGAGGGGAGGGAGGGGAAGGGAAGAAAAGAGAGGAGAAGAGAGGATGGGAGACGGGAAGGGAAGGAGAGGAGAGGAGAGACAGGAGGAGGGGAAGAGAGAGAGTGGAGAAGACAGGAGGGAGAGAAGAGGATAAGAAGCGAAGGGAGGGGAGAGAAGGGAAGGAAGGGAAGTGGAAAGGAGAGGAGGAGATGGAAGGGGAGAGAAAAGAAAGGAAAAGAGAGGAGAAAGGGGGAGGGGAGGGAGGAGGGGTGGGGAGGAGAGAAGAGTGAGGAGAGGAGAGGAGAGGAAAGGAAAGGAAAGGAAATGAGAGGAGGGGAGGGGAGGATATGGGAGGGGAGGGGAAGGAAGGGGAAATGAGAAGAGAGAGTGGAGAGCTGCAGTAACACCCAACAGGGTTCACTTACCACAACGGGATGGGTGATAAGAAAGAACGTGTATCCATATTGCAAAAATCCCAAATTGGATCCCACTACTGAGAGAACGAGTGGACGGGTCAGTTTCTATGAGACGGTGCAGGAGGAGGAAAGCAACAACACAATTCCTTCAGTGGATAAGGACAAAAATCAACACAACACCCACAACACACCTAAGACCTCCCCTCTCCTTTCCCCCTATCCATTTCTGGCTTGGATGGGAAGAAAGCCGATCTTCTGTCTGTGCTTTACTGTTAGGGGCAACTAATGATTTTCCCCAAGTTAGTTTGGACCCCATGCATCTCCTGGTGGTGTCTCATCCACAAACCTAAAGCGAGATAAACCGCAACTCCAAACTCACATCATTTCGGATTGTGGGTTCCGATTCCTCTTTGTCCTCCATCCTTCTGGGGAGATGAAGGGGAACCCCTGATTGGACAAAAACAGGGGAAAAGCAAAAAACTGTGCTCATTCTTCCACCATATTTACAAACCATTCTCCCCCCCCCCCCGAATCCAGCCAGAGAACCCACAAATTGTTCTCCTTGATGGCTCCTGTTCCAAAATAGACTGCGGTGGATCCGGGAGTCTCCATAGAGCTTGTAGCCAACGATGGACGGCTTTTCTCAAAGAGGGAATTAAAAGAGGGCAAACTTAGGTTTTCCCCATCTTTTCTTTTGAACGTTGGCTTGAGAGCTTCCTGTTCAATTCCTAATCGTTGTAATAAATTCCCCCAAATTGGTTGGCACCCTCCCTGACCCTCCTCTGCTCCTCTGCCAGCCCATTTGGAGGAGGCCAGTCTTCCAGATTTTGATTTTAAGGCTCGAAAAAAATGTTTTTTTAAAAAAAAAGCCAACTTACTGTCTTGGAGTAAAAGGAGAAAAACCACAGCTGCTTTTTCTTTAGAAGGAAAAATGCTGGAGCAGCAGCGAGAGCCAATCAGGGAAAGGAGGCGGGAACATTCCGGGAAAGCAGAATGGCAGTTAGGCGGCTGTTTTGCATAAATTTGCATGCAGGGGGTTCCACTTTCAGGGGTTGAAATTCCTGTTGCTAAGCGAGACTTTTCTTAAGTGAAGTTTGCGCCAATTTTGCGACCTTTCTTTGGCAGAGTTATTAAGTGAATCATTGCAGTGGATAAGTTAGTAACCCGGTTGTTAAGTGAATCTGAGTTCCCCACCGACTTGGTTGGTCAGAAGGCTGCAAAAGGGGATCATGGGATCCTGGGACACTGCGACCGTCGTAAATATGAGACAGTTGCCAAGCATCCAAATGTAAATCATGTGACCATGGGGATGCTGCAAGAGTCATAAGTGTGAAAAGTGGTCATAAGTCACTCTTTTTGGTGCCGTTGCAACTTCGGTCACTAAATGAACCATAGTAAATCAAGGACTACTTATATTTTAAACCCTTTTTGTAAGGGGAAGAGAATTTATCAGGATTTTTCAGCATCCAGTTGGAGAGGATTATTTATGTTTAGATTTAATTTGATATTTGAGTCGTTTTTTCCCTTTTTTTCTGCACACAATTTCCCCCCTTTTTTGTTGTTAGTGTTGGATGTATGTTTTTTGTTCTGCGTATTATTCTTGCTGACAAAACAAATAAACCTAAGTAAACACAAAGACACGCTGCAGAGTGCAAGAAAGCATTTCACTGACCCTATTAAATGCCTTTTTTTAAAAAACCAGGAACCCGAGTTTGAATGGAGAACTCCATCTTGGAGACCTTTCAGCCTTATTAAATAAATACATGCGTGGGTGACATATTTTGTTTTGGGCCACGATGGGGTAGACAGAATTTCTTTTTTCAAAATGTTAATTTCATCCTTCCTTCTGGCCTCCACATTGTAGCGATTTTTTGAGCATTGTCGCTTTTTCTAATTTGCAAATCGGTTATTTTAATAATCTGGGCTTGAATTGGGGTCCTGGGGTCTCCATAGGTAGCCCTGTACCTGTTTATTAAACCCGCTCATTGTTAAATAACAAGCTTATTAAATCCTGCTTTTTCTCCGTTTCTGGCATCTACACACAGAAGCCGAAATACGGATGACCAAATTGTTAAAGTCAGAGGGCTGATTTCTCACTCCATTTTCTATTTCTTTCTCTTCCCTTTGTTTTACTTTCTTGTATCACATCATTTTGTTTTGCAATTTGGCCTCCTGCATCTTTACCCTTTTGCTCCTTCATTGAAACCTGGCAAGGTTTTACAACAAGGCGATGCAGAACAAAACGTCAGGTCTGTCAGAGCGGCAATCAGCCCCGTTACCTTGCCTGGGATAATTGCCCTCAATTAGAGGTGGAATCGTGACTTCTTCCTTGTGTATACTTAAAAAAATAAACCGAAGTTATATTTTCTAATTAAACTCATATTTATTATAAAGAAAATAAAACATCTTACTAATCTAAATTAGTTACATTTTGGAAACGATCCCAGCCTGACCTTCCCTGGCTGGAGAACAAAGAAAAGTTTTAGAGAAGAAGAAAAGAAATGTAGACATGCGCAGTAGATTAGAGATAAGAACTAGGCAAGCTATGGTAAGTCTGAAAGTCCAGAAATAAAAGCTCATCTGGTAAATACAAAAATGCAGTGACAAGGTCTGCAGGCTCAGCTTGGCGCCTCACAGGAGTACTGCCATCAAAGGCTAGAGGGTGTGGGGTAGGATAAATGGGCAATAAAGATGTGTGTGTGTGTGTATTGGGAAATAGGAAGGAGGGAATGACAGGTGATAAAGAGCAGAAAAGCTCAGAATCAGTTTGGGCCAGGTACCCTAAGAAATAATGTGGATTACTTCAAAACATCTCAACGTTCTCAAAACACTTCAGCGAGTTCTGATTGGCTGAAGACAGACTGGTCGTGGGGGGAGGGCTGGGAAGAAAGGAAACCTGACTGTATTTTTTGAGTGCGGGCAACCCAAATCTAGCCTGACTTAACTGCAGCTAACCTCTTTTTAGTAAAAGAACCTTTTGCTTCAACCAAATGGAGTCGAGGGTCTCTCTTTCCTAAGGGATCAGATTGGGGCAGGTCTGACACAAAAGCTGTAATAAAAGATTTACACTCAGTTTCACTTTCCTGGCAGCCGTGAAGGCATTTAAAGTATTCATTTCCTTTTTTTTTGCAAAAGGAGATCTATTGATAAAATAACAGAGTTGGAAAGGAGCCTGGAGATCTTCTCCTGTCCAACCCCCTGCTCAAGCCAGAGACCTTATACCATTTCAGACAAATAGACATCCAATCTCTTCTTTAAAACCTCCAGTGATGAAGCACTTACAATTTCTGATAGCAAGCTGGTTAATTGTCCTTAATTAACAATTAAGGACAACTTCCTGTTAGGAAGTTTCTCCTTAATTCCAGGCTGCTTCTCTCCTTGATTAGTTTCCATCCATTGCTTCTTGTCCTGCCTTCTGGTGCTTTGGAGAATATCTCAACTCCTTGTTATTTGTGTCAACTCCTCAAATATCAGAACAGAGCTATCATATCAGCCCTAGTTCTTCTTTTCATTAAAACTAGACAAAACGCAATTCCTGCAACCGTTCTTCATATGTTTTAGCCTCCAGTCCCCTAATCATCTTTCTTGCTCTTCTCTGTACTCTTTCTAGAGTCTCATCTTTTCTTCTTTTTTTTTGTGTATTGTAGAGACCAAAACTGGATGCAGTAATCTCCTAATCTTCTCTAGAGAGTCAGGAAAATCACCTTGGCAGAAATATGCAAGAATTATAGCTAAAAATACAGAATGCGGCCGCGCGGGGGATTATGGGAGCGACGGGGCGCTCCCACGTGATACCTCTCCTGCGTGAGCTGCATTGGCTGCCGATGGACTTCCGGGTGCATTTCAAGGTGTTGGTAATCACCTTTAAAGCGCTCCATGGTTTAGGACCAGGGTACTTACGGGACCGCCTTCTGCCACCAATTGCCTGCCACCAGCCGGTTCGCTCCCACAGAGAGGGCCTCCTCAGGGTGCCGTCAGCCAGACAATGCCGGCTGGCGACCCCCAGGGGGAGAGCCTTCTCTGTGGTAGCCCCCACCCTCTGGAACGATCTTCCTCCAGAATTGAGAACGATCTCCGACCTCCGGACTTTTCGTCGGGCTCTGAAAACTCATCTTTTTCAGCTTGCCAGTCTAGCCTGATCCCTTCTAACTTTAAAATCTTTTAGAGTGTTTTAGACTTGATTCATTTTTAATATTTATCTGTTTTAAATTTTCAGCCAAATTTATATTTGTTTTTATAATATTTTAACTTTTATGTACTGGTTTTTATTTGGCTGTTCACCGCCCTGAGTCCGTAAGGAAAAGGGCGGTATATAAGTCTAATTAATAAATAAATAAATAATAATAAAAAGGGCGGAAAAATTATTTTATGTCCTGGGGAATGATATTTGGAAGTGCCTTCTAAATTTGCAACTCAAACTAGTATAGAAGGGTTTAAAAAAATAGTACAAATAAATCCACCCATCTTGAAGAGAACTTCTGTTTTACTGTATTTTTAAATTCCAGATCAATTCTGAAAACAGGGGGACGAATGAGATTCCCTGTTTCTATTCAGCCGTTATTTTCCTGGAATTTCTGGAGGTGCGGGCCGCCATGCTCTCCTGGATTTCTTGAAATGTGTTGCCGCTCGTTTCCGGGACTACCCAGAGAATGTAAATAAGGGCGAGGACCATAAAAGGCCAGTAAAGCAGGAAGTAGTAAGTCTCAAGGTAGGACTAGAGACAGAAACAAAAAATTAAGAAATACTGTGATCAAACTTGGCAGGCCCACGAGACACACAGAATTCCGTGGGAAGGTCACCTCTGTGCTGAAAAACAAAAAAAATCCCCAGATAAACATTTTCTGTACCGGTGGTGGGTTTCAAAATTTTTTACTACCAGTTCTGTGGGTGTGGGTGTGAAAAGGAGTTTTTAAATAAATATTTGTTTTCATATATTATATTTACTTTTTAAACTTTTAAAAGGATTACCAAAGCGTCCCTTACCTTAGTCAGAAGAAACAGTAAAACTGATACAAAATTGATTCCCCAACCGAAAAATCCTACAATCACATACGCAGATGCTCGGGATGACTGGAGGAACAATTCACCAATAATCACAGGAATAATGGAAGCTGGATGGAGAGAAGAGCGCAGGCCTTGTAATTTTTTTTTTTTAAGCAAAAACTTCCCTTGCTCTTTCTCCACCTGCGAAGACTCCGTATCCCATCTGATCACAAACCTGGTCCCATTATGTAGCCCACGAAGAAGAAGATAATCAAAACAATGCTGATGAGGGCCAGTGAGGGGCTGTTGAACTGTGGGGAAGAAGGAAGCACCTGTGGGTGACCATCAAAATAGTAACCCTTCCCCCCTCCCCGAAATTTACATCTTCAGCCAAGATGGGGTTCAGGTTTGGGAACCCCATCTAGAGAAAATTGGCATTAACTCTTTGAAATGAACCAGCTGGGTGAAATTGACTGACTGGATGAAATTGACGGATTGTTGAAATTGACGGATTGTTGAAATTGATGGACTGGTGCAACTGACCAACTGGATGAAATTGACAAATTGGTGCAATTGACCAAATGGGTGAAACGGATGGATTGGATGAAATCGATGGATTGATGACATTGACGGATTGGTGCAAATGACCAATTGGATGAAATTGATGGACCGGTGAAATTGACAGATTGGTGAAATTGATGGTGAAATTGACCAACTGGATGAAATTCACCAGATCAATTTTAACTGGCTCGGAAGGTTTGTGTATGAGAAAAACCACAGAGATGTTAACAGAAGGGCACTCAAGTTATCCCAGTGAAGAGAGCAGGAATGTTACCCACCTGAAAAGTAAAGACTAGGGCAATATTTGAGATGCTACACATCAAGAAGCCACTCAAAAGGAGAAATCTCCTCCCCAACGACTCGACGATGCAGATCTAGAAAAAAAGAAAAGCACAACATCTGGAAGTTGGAGAAAAACTCCTGAGAAGATCATGGACAGCCAAGAACACAAACCAATGCATCATCAAACAAAGGAGCCCACAATTTTTCATCAAGGCTACAATAATCCCAGTCTTTCCTTTTGCTATCGTGTTTTGGCTAATTTGAACTCCTCCCTGCTGGTTCTATTGCTTTGGGGTACATCACCCTACGTCGGTGGGTGCAGCTGAGAACACAAACAATCCAGTAATCAAGTGGGGAGATGAGGTGGCTTACCGTTGTCAGAAGCATCAGCTGGATGATCAAGCTTCCTGCTAATGGAAGAAATCCCATAGCTTTGTCAGACATTCCTAAAGTTTTATAGCTTTGCTGGGCAAAAACTAAAATCTGCAATCAAAGAGAAAAGAGGTACAAATGGAGGCACACATAGGATTTGGGTCAGGCTCTAAAACCCCCTCTTACAATTCTTCTAAAGTGATTCATCACCTACAGACAGAATCTTGCTAAAGCACATAAAGCGTAGACTCTGGGAACTATTCAGGAGGAGCCGTCTTCAGCCTATGTCAGCCCCGAAGCTAACCCTGATCGGAACCACATTGAAGCTTCAGTGTTGCCACACTGGAGCTGAGGGATAGGGAGTGGGGATTACAGATAGAGGGGTTTGAGTAGTCAAAACAAAAATACTTTCTCTTGAGAACCAAAGACATTCTGACACCTGGTCCGTGGAAGAAGGAGATTGGACCATGTGACTGATTATTTGGGGTTTGGGAAAAACTTTCATCACGGCAGTCCAATGGTGATTTGCAACCCTGCACATACACCCTCCAGAAAGCTGACGGAGACCAAGATGAGTTGGGCTGTTAGGGAGAAGGAAGCCTATCGTTGGTCCATATTGATTTAGAGGCATTTCCTAGAGGACAGTCACGTTCCGTTTGAAGGGTGGACTGACCGTAAGAACCTAGAGGCACTTAAAATGCCATGAAGGCTTTCCCCAAAACTTAAAAGACGCTTAAAATGCCATGAAGGCTTTCCTCAATTGGACTCAGTACTTCAAACGGTTCAACTTTGAGCTAAAGTACATCCCTGGAGGGGTGGGGGGAACCTCCTGGCAAATGCTCTGTTATGCAAGCCACAGTATGACAGCAAACGTGAAGAAGTGATCCACGCAACTTATTTTCATATCTGGTGGACCTGTAAGAAGGTCAAGGCATTTTGGATAAAGATTTGGTGGGTAATGCAAAATATTTTGAAAAAAAGGTTGAAATTTACACCACAATTGTTTTTATTGGGTATCATAAATGATTGTACGTTATTGGAGATGAAGTTGATTTTAAATTTAATAACAGCAGCCAGATTGTTGGTTGCACAACACTGGAAAAAAGACTCTTTGCCCACTGTAGAAGAATGGATTATAAAGGTAATGAACTTAGCTGAGATGGCTAAAATCTCGGCATATTTGAAAGATCATACGCAAGAAAAATTCATCTTGGAGTGGAGGAAATGGATTGACTACATTCAGAATAAATATCATATAAGAAGACATCAAATTGCGTATGAATGAAGAAGAATTATAGAAATGTATTTTTTATTATATTGGAGTTAAGACTTAGATGGTGTTTGTAAATTAGAAATTTGATAGATTAATATTGATGATTAGTTTACCTTTTTTTGAAAAAAAAAAACCCCTGTATTTTACTCTGAGAAGTCGGGGGGGAGGGGAGGGGGGGTTGAAGGGGGGACGGATGGGGGGGTTGAAGGAGGGAGAGGTGGAGGGGTTTATATTTTTTTTAAAATATTTGTACTTGAATAAAACTTTTCAATAAAAAAAAAAGAAGTGATCCACTCCATGATTGCCCTCTCCCAAACTTCCTCGCAAGCCATGACCTGTGGCCAAGCTAGACGGCAGGGAGCTACGAGCAGAGGGGTGGTGATGGTAACTGAGAAATTGAAAGGTGAGTTGCCAGCTGACCCATGGTACGATAAAAACAAAGAGGCGCTGACCCTAAAGAATGGATTAGTCTGGAAAGGCTCAAAGTTATATGGGCCTGCAAGTCTGCGACTTCAAGTTTTCCAGCAGAGCCATGACTCCAAGCAGGCAGGGCATTTTGGCTACTTAAAAACTCTATATTTGGCCAGAAGCCAAAGATAAAGAAAGACGTTGAGGACTATGTCAAAAGTTGTGCAATGTGCACAATGTGCCGTGACAAAAAGACCACGGAAACCCACACGGCTACTTCAACAGGTGGCAGACCCATCCACACCTTGGGAGGAGATCACCATGGACTTTATTGTTGAACTCCCTGAAAACAAGGGAAATACGGTCATTTGGACTGTGGTAGACCTATTCTCAAAACAAGCCCACTTCACCACTTGTTCAGGGCTTCCCTCAGCAAAAAAAACTGGCCAAATTGTTGTTTATAAAGCAGATTTACAGGTTACATGATGTTCCCCACAGAATCATTTGACGGGGGTGGTAGTGGTTCGAATTCACCACCAAATTCTGGAGAGAGTTCACTAGATCCATTGGGTCCTCGCAGGGACTTAGCTCGGCTTTTCATCCGAGTACCAATGGGGCCGTAGAATGTACGAATGCCATGATTGAGCAGTATTTAAGGTTTATCAGCAGTCTAATTGGGCAGAGCTATTGCTATTCGCTGAAGTGGTATACAATAATACTGTACACAGCAGCACTGGCCTGACCCTTTTCCAGGTCACAAGTGACATGGAATTCGTCCCCATGCCTGAGCTCCCCTGGGAGCCCCCCTCATCAGTCTCCTTGAGTGAATGGATGGAGTGTTTGAAGGAAGGGTGGGAAAACACCAAGCGGGCTCTGCGGGAAGCAGCGAAAACCTATAAAGTGCAAGCCGACAAACACCACAGACCCAAGAGCCATTTTGGGTTGGGAGCAAGGTCTACCTTTCTATGAAATACCTTAGACTAAAACTCCCATGCAAAAAGCTAGGACCAAAGTTTATAGGCCCTTTCCCAATAGAGAAAGTAATTAATCCGGTTACCGTCCAGATTAGACTCCCTCGTGTATCCGGTCTTTCACAGTAGCTTACAAGCCAGCCACTTGGCGCTTTGAGGTGGACAGGACTCCAAATTTGAACCCTGGAAAAGCAAACAGCACATCCTTTCTATGCGAGGTTGCTCAGGGAAGTCACTAACCGCATTTGTTTGCATACATCGACTTCCGGTGATCAAGACCACGACGGTGATGACATGCCACCGGAGGCTGCGGAAGTGAAGAAGTTTCCACGCTGTCATGTTTTTCTGGCTGCTCTCAGCCAAATGTTCCTGACAAAGTTCCTTCATCTCCTCCTCTACGTCTTCTTCCCCTCTCAGCTTCTTCAAGACTAAAGGAGGAAGAAGAGGAGGAGAAGACAAGAACATCTACATTTAGAAGGAGCCACCAAGCCCTGCAGATCCGAAGGGCAGAGGCTGGGCTACAGGCCTGATCCTCCCTTTGGCCCAGACGAGCGGCTAGTAAGGCCGTAACACCAGACTCACGTGGCCATACCTTGTCTTGCTTTCTCTTCGTCGTTTCTCTGCAAGTACAGAAACCTCGGACTTTCCGGAGAAGACACCAACAATATACTACTAATTATAGCAAATATGGCTATAACACCCACTAATAATGAAAAATCTATGGGAGAGAGAGAAGGAGGGAGAACATTACTGATCCTACTGCATGTTTTAGAAGTAATCTTTCTCGTTTCTACTTCCTTTTCTCTTGCTTTGATCTCTCTGCGCTTAGACAATGACTTAAAGCCCAATGACTGGGCTTGGCATGACTTAAAGTTTGCAGCAAGGATGGATGAAGGTGGAAATACTTACTTTCTTCATTTCCCCAGATCTGGGGACTGATCAAGGTTTGGACCAGAAGGGATCCCCAGCTGAGGAAGAGGAGCAAAGTGGTCACCAAGGCTCCCCTCAGATTCAAGGAAGAGATTTCAAGGATGTAGAGAGAGACAGAGTAACTAAATGTTCCTGTGGAATGAATTAAACATTGTGGTTCAGTCACAGCTTGCATTCTAGTGAGTGCAGAATCTAGGAGCATCTATGGTGTGCAGCTGGCCCTGAGATTTGCAGATTTAAATGTCCAAGTTAGGGGACACTGGGTTGTAACAGTGCTGTGCTGTCCAATGCAAACTTCTCTTGTTCCTGCCTGGCACTCCAATTTGAGCAGATACCTTGAAGCTGAACCCGGAGCCAAGAAATTAGAGCATGTGCAAAGAGCCCTGGTTTATCAGCACTTTTCTCCCAGCCTGCTCTTCCTTCTAATTTCATGGGTCTGAATCTGACTAAAATCCTCGGAGTCTTCTTTAACCAGATTTATTGAAGGGGAGACAGAGTTAGATAGCAGAAATCTTGGCATATGGCTACAGGCAGTCCTTGACTTATGACCACAACTGAGCCCAAAATTTCTGTTGTTAAGTGAAATATTTATTATAGTGAGCTTTGTCCCATTTTATGACCTTTCTTGCCACTGTTATTAAGTGAATCGCTGTTATTAAGTTAGTCACGGGGTGGTTAAGTGAATTGATTGATTTTGATCAATTCCTGATTGATTTTGCTGGCCAGAAGGTTGCAAGAGGGGATCACATGACGTCAGGACACTGCAATAGTCATAAATACGAGTCAGTTGCCCAGCGTCCAAATTTTGATCTCGCGAGCATGGGGATAGTCATAAATGTGCAAATGCTCACAATTCACTATTTTAAATGCTGTTGTAACTTTGAATGGTTACTAAATGAACTGTTGTAGGTCAAGGACTGCTTGTACATTTCTTCTAAATCCAAATTATTTCTGCATTCATTAGGGAGATTTCTTCCCGGGAGATTCACTGCCCTGTTTTCTTGCTAACGGAAGTAATAACTGCATATTCTACGGTCAGAATATTTGCAAAGAACCATCCTGATTCCTAGGCTCCAAGAAATCCACTGTTAGGCTTCTCCCGACTTGAGCGTTCAGGAAAGAAAGACCCTCAACTCCAGTTCTGAAGTGACAAGATTATTTTTACTAAAGTCAAGTGGTTACAGCATAAGCAAAGCTCGAACGCAATATTCCTGCACGAAGCCTGCGATTTTCCCTCTTCCCTGACCTTCCCCGCTTGACCAGTCCATCAATATCCAATGATATTCAGACTAGATGTTTTGAGGATGGCTTTGAGGTTTGGCACCTGTTTGGTGGAGTTTCACAATCCATTTTCACGACTCTGTCCTTGTTCGGCCGGTCTGCTCCAGATTGACAGTTTTGGTTCCTATCACTCTGTCATCCTCCCCTCCTCCCTCCCCAATCCTATGCTTTACTTCCCCAATCCTAAACTCCTAAATTAAGAGCCATTTAATGCAAAGGCAGAGTTCAGCCCTTTTGTTTGGGGCCTTAAAATAAAGCGGTCAACGACTCACCTGTTGCTATTCCTACAAAAAAATGAACAAAGAGGCTGAATTCAAAGCGCCGGAATATTCTATCCAAACACAAGATGGCAGACGAGAAAATACTAATTCCGTTGCTAATCAAGATGGCGGATTTTCTGAAAAGACACAGAAAGAGACACGTTCAAGGAAACAGGAATCGCAAAAATCCTAATTTTTATTTAGTCCTGAATTACCAACAGCATCCTGGTTGTCTTGTTTTAAAGGAACAATTATGCAGGAGATTACACAAAGACTAAAAATATACCTTCATGGGGAGCTTTAACATGTGTGCTGTAACCATCCAGATGTTGGCATCAAGGGAATTAGAGAGACGGGGCAGAGAAGATTAAAACTGTGGCCTGTTCTAATCACTGATGCCCAAAGGCCCAAGCCAATGGTTTTCTGAGTCGATTAACTTTTCAAAAATATATTTATTTTATTTTTTATTTTTATTTAAGGTCACCGAACTGGTAGCAATGACCGGCTGGCCACACCCCCGAACCGGTCCCTCAGTCACCGCTTGCTTCCTCCACCCACCATGTTCATCGCCGCCAAAGGCCGCTAAAGGAGGGGAAATGGGGGCGACTGGTGAAAGGGGGTAGATAGGTGGAAATTCCAAAAATTTTCCTACCTTTTCCTGTGGGCGTAGTTAGGTGGGGGGGGTGTCATGTGACTGAGTGGGTGTGAGTGATATCAAGTTGGCCACCCCCACTCAGCCACATGCCCCCCATCTAGCCACGCCCATCAAACCGGTAGTAAAAATTTTTGAAACCCACCACTGAGTGAAATATCTTGCCTCCAGAAGTTGTGGAAGCTTCAACACAGGAAAGTCATGATGGTGAACCCATTCAACAAAACTCACGTAACACCCAAAGACCAGGCCCAACACACATAACAATCCCTGAACACGCTCCCTCCCACCACAAATTTCCCGCCCCTGAACCACTCAAACATCCACACAACAGACCAAGTAATACTGTCCAACAGCTCACTGATGGTGGCCCTTTAGTTCATTGTTGAGTGCAATTATAGCTCTGGGATAAATACTATTCAGAAGATGTGTGGTCCAAGTTTTAATTGTTCTGTATCTTCTGCCAGAAGGCACCAGTCCAAAAAGATGGTAAGCAGGATGGGAAGAGTCTCCGAGAATGTTGTGCAACTTCCTCCAACAGCGGGATGCGAAGATGTCGTCCAGGGCTGGTAGTTGGAGTCTGATGATATCCTGGGCAGTTTTAATGATTCTCTGTACAGCTTTTCTGTCCGCTACAGAGCTGCTCCCATACCATGCAAGAATGCCATATGTCAGGACACTCTCAACGGTGCTGCGATAGTAGGGCAGAAGTAGATGCGGAGATAGATTTACCTTCCTGAGCATTCTCAGGAAGTACAGCCTCTTCTGTGCCTTCTTCGCAAACATTCGTAGTCCACGAGAGGTCCTCTGAGATATAAATGCCGGATGTGGCACTCAGAGCCATCTCTCCGTGCATGCCAGCAGTCGCCCGTTACTCTTCCGGGTTCCGGTGCATTGGCTGGTCTTCGCTCATGCTGAACCGCCAGAAACCGAAGAGCAGCTCCCTGCCGATGATGCACATGGTGGAAAGATGAGCTTCTGGTTTTTATGTATGCCAATGTATGGAACCAATGCCAACAGAAACACTGGAAATTTGGCACTTTATTGTATATTCACAGCAGTAGTGGTTCAGACCGGTTCGCAACCGGTAGTAAAGGTCAGTAGAACCCATCCCTGATCCACAGCCCAGAAATTCTCTTTAAGATGTGCCTACTATACCTGCCATATCTGTCTGCCAGGCAGCCCCAGAGATACACCCCAAAAACACCTCCGAGGGGGAAGAAACTGGTGAGTAACAGTAAGAACTTCAAACGCACGGTGTCTTCCTCGATTCCTTTCTTCTGAAGATTCAGCATCTGCATGTTTAACTTAAAAACATAAAGCGGAAAACCGCATCAAGCACATGCAACGGTGCTACACTTCCTTCCCGTCTGCCTCCCTCCACCTCACCTAACAACCGTGCGAGGTAGGCTGGCATTCCCTAAGGAAAACCCAGATCCTGAGTTATCCATCTGGAGCAGAGGCGCTAAATAAATAAATAAATTTATTTATTTATTTATTTATTTATTTATTTATTTATTTATTTATTTTGGAAACTTTGGGACCATTTCCTCCTGTTTGCCCCTCCAAACTATATGTTTGACCGTCGGCTGTTACGGTGACAAGGTGAGATCTGCCAGATGGAAAACCACACTCGTTTTTTTTTCCTTGAAGGAAAAACAAACCATATTTTCTGAAAGGTGCTTTTTTTTTCAAGAAGCAACTGGACTTTCTGGTTTTTCTTTGAAGACGTTTCTCTTCTCATCCAAGAAGCTTCTTCTGCTCTGATGGGATGGTGGGGAATGGAAGGATTTAGGTTCCCTGCAGACAGCTTTTAGAGAGCCATTGAGGGCACTTGGGAGGGGATGGGAGGGAAGAGGAGGGTAGAAAAGGGAAGGGAAGGATGAGAAGGGATGGGAAGGGAAGGGAGGGGAAGGGGAGGGGAAGGGAAGGGGAGGGAAGGGGAAGGGAAGAAAGAAGGAGAAAATAAAGGGAAGGGAAGTGGGAAAAGTGGAGGGGAGAGGACACGGCAGGCAACACTATTTGAAAACCTGATGGGGTGGGCTAAGCCAGGATCCGTGTCCCATGAAAGACACTGGGCCCACACAGACCATCCTCCGCAACCCTAATGCAGGAAGGCGGGTTGTTTGAATGACTGTCAAGTCCCAAACCCAGGACTACCCAGCGACACCCAGCGGGGCTCACTTACCACAACGGGATGGGTGATCAGGTAAAATGTGTATCCGTAGTGCAAATATCCCAAACTGGACCCCACTACTGAGATAATGAGTGGGCGGGTCAGTTTCTATGAGAAGGTGCAGGAGGAGGAAAACAACAACACAATTCCTTCAGTGGAAAGGACAAAAATCAACACAACACCCACAACACATCTAAGACCTCCCCTCTCCTTTCCCCCTATCCATTTCTGGCTTGGGAGTTGAGAGCTGATCCTTTTCAGAAATTCTTTATAATTTCTCTGCCTTGCCTTGCCCTAAAGCTTAGAAATAACCACCGATCGAGATAAACCACAACTCAAGCAGTCTTCCAAACTCACATCATTTCGGATTGTGGGTTCCGATTCCTCTTTGTCCTCCATCCTTCTGGGGAGATGAAGGAGAACCCCTGATCGGACAAAAACAGGGGGAAAAAGCAAAAAACGCCTGTGCCTTTGTTCATTCTTCCACCATATTTACAAACCATTCTCCCCCCGCCCCCCCCCCCCCGAATCCAGCCAGGGAACTCACAAACTGTTCTCCTTGATGGCTCCTGTTCCAAGATAGACTGTGGTGGATCCGGGAGGCTCCATAGAGCCTGTAGCCAATGATGGACGGCTTTTCTCAAAGAGGGAATTAAAGGAAAAGGGACAAACTTAAGCATCTATTCCTTTGAATGGTTGAGAGCTTCCTGTTCAATTCCTAATTGTTTTAATAAGTTCCCCAAATTGGTTGGCCCCCTCCCTGACCCTCCTTGACCCTCTGGAGGAAGCCAGTCTTCCAGATTTTGGATTTTAAAGCTAGAAATGTTTTTTTTTTAAAGCCAACTTACTATTTTTGGGGGTGTCTTGGAGTAAGAGGAGAAAAACCCCAGCTGTCTTTTCTTTAGAAGAAAAAATTCTAGAGCAGCAGTGGGAGCCAATCAGGGAAAGGAGGCGGGAACATTCCGGGAAAGCAGAATGGCAGTTAGGAGGCTGTTTTGCATAAATTTGCATGCAGGGGGTTCCACTTTCAGGGGTTGAAATTCCTGTTGCTAAGCGAGACTTTTGTTAAGTGAACTTTGTGCCAAGTTATGGCCTTTCTTGCTACAGTTGTTAAGTGAATCACCACTGAGTCCTTCGGGAGAAGGGCGGTATACAAATCTAATAAACTGAACTAAACTGAAATAGGAAGGAGGGAATGACAGGTGATAAAGAGCAGAAAAGTTCAGAATCGGTTTGCATCAGAATCCAAGGCCAGGCACCCTGAGAAAGAATGTGGATTACTTCAAAACATCTCAACGTTCTCAAAACACTTCAGCGAGTTCTGATTGGCTGAAGAGAGACTGGTCATGTGGGGGAGGGCTGGGAAGAGGGGAAACCTGACTGTATCTTTTGAGTGCGGGCAACCCAGATCTAGCCTGACTTAACTGCAGCTAACCTCTCTTTAGTAAAAGAACCTTTTGCTTCAACCAAATGGAGTCGAGGGTCTCTCTTTCCTAAGGGATCAGATTGGGGCAGGTCTGACACAAAAGCTGTAATAAAAGATTTACACTCAGTTTCACTTTCCTGGTGGCCGTGAAGGCATTTAAAGTATTAATTTAGCTACATTTCCTTTTGTTGCAAAAGAAGATCTACTGATATAATAACGAAGTTGGGAAGAAGCCTGGTCAAGCAGGAGACCTAATACCATTTCAGACAAATGGACATCCAATCTCTTCTTAAAAACCTCCAGTGATGAAGCACATACAACTTCTGGAGGCAAGCTGTTCTACTGGTTAATTAATTTTCTCCTTAATTCCAGGTTGCGTCTCTCTTTGATCAGTTTCCATCCATTGCTTCTTCCATCCATTGCTTCTTCCATCCAAAGCACTCTGCCTTCAGGTCCTTTGAAGGATAGCCTGACTCCCTGTTATTTGTGTCAACCCGTCAAATATTGGAACAGGGCTATCATCTCACCCCTAGTCCTTCTTTTCATTAAACTAGACATGCCCAGTTCCTGTAACCATTTATTTATTTATTTATTTATTCGAATTTGTATACCGCCCTACTCCCAGGGCGGTGAACAGCCAAAATAAGATACAGTAGCATATAAAAGTTAAAAATCGTTTAAAATAAATTAAATAAATTAGGCTAGGAACAATTTAAAAATCCAATTGTATAAAATATTTTAAAAGCCAGTATAAACCAATAAGCCATTCTAGCCTCCATTGCCCTAATCATCTTTGTTGCTCTTCTCTGTACTCTCTCTAGAGCCAGGAGTGGTCAAACTCCATTTCATCGAGAGCCACATCAAGGTTGTGTTTGACCTCGGGGGGGGGGGGCTGGGTGTGTGTGGCCAGGTTGGGCATGACCAGCTCGACATCATTCGTGTCGGGGGGCGCCTGTGGTGGCTCGAGCGCTCTGCCAGTGAAAACAGGCTCCCGAGCTCCGTTTCAGGCTGTGACAGCATCCTGCAACCCTCTGCTAGCATAAAGGGAGATTGGGAGAACCACACGCGGCCCTCACATACTCTATTTTCACTGGGCCAGATCTAAGCACCCCATGCGGCCTTGAGTTTGACAGGCTGTTCTAAAGTCTAAACATTTTTTTTATACATTTTTATATTGTAGTGACCAAAACTGGATGCAATATTCTAAGTGTGGTCTCATCAAGGCAATATAAGTATTTTGGAAGCAAAAAAAAAAAAAAAAAGCAGGAATCCATTTCTTATAGAATGGGAGCTACACGCTGAATTCTTCGCTGAATTTCCTCTAGAGAATCAGGAAAATCACCTTGGCAGAAATATAGAAGAATTATAGCTAAAAAGGACGGAAAAATAATTTTATGCCCTGGGGAATTAGATAATATTTGGAAGTGCCTTCCTAGTTCACCGAAGCATCAGAACAACCGGAGATAAAGCACAATCAGGTTTGCGAGATATTCTTTTGATAGCTAATCTCAAATATGGAATTTTTTTTTTAGCCTTCCTGCAGGATCGATTTTCTGCTATTTGACCTACCTCGCAGGGCTGACACCCCCAACAGCTCTGCTCACACAACTCTGCTAAACTTACAACCCAATTTTTTTTTTTTTGCCAAACTAGCGGATAACGCTTAAAAATAATACAAATAAATCCATCCAGTTTCCAGAGAATTTCTGATTTACTTCCTTTTTTTAAATTCCAGATCAATTTTGAAAACAGGGGGAAGAAAGAGATTCCCTGTTTCTATTCAGCTGTTATTTTCCTGGAATTTCTGGAGATGCAGGGCGCCATGTTTTCCTGGATTTCTTGAAATGTCTTGCCGCTCGTTTCCGGGACTACCCAGAAAATGTAAATAAAGGCGAAGATCATAAAAGGCCAGTAAAGAAGCAAGTAGTAGGATTCAAGGTAGGACTAGAGATAGAAACAAAAATTAAGAAATATTGTCATCAAACTTGGCAGGCCCACAAGTCACACAGAATTCCGCGGGAAGGGATTACAGGGTCCCTTACCTTAGTCAGAAGAAACAGCAAAGCTGACAAAAAATTGATTCCCCAGCCGACGAATCCTGCAATCACATACGCGGACGCTCGGGATGACTGGAGGACCAATTCACCGATAATCACGGGAATAATGGAAGCTTGATGGAGAGAAGAGGGCAGGCCTTGTAATTTTGTTTTTAAAGCAACAACCGCAAAAACTTCCCTTGCTCTTTCTCCACCTGCGAAGACTCCGTATCCCATCTGATCACAAACCTGGTCCCATTATGTAGCCCATGAAGAAGAGGAAAATCAGAATAATGCTGAGGACAGCCAGTGCGGGTTTCTCTTTCTGTGGGGAAGAAGGAAGCACCTGTGGGGTGACCCTCAAGTAGTAGTAACCTTTCCCTCCCTCCCCCAACTTCACATCTTCAACCAACCTCCTAATTTCCATAGGGTTTGGGAACCCCATCTATAGAAAACTAGCATGAAGACTATGAAATTGACGGATTGACACAAAATTGACGGATTGACGAAATTGACGGATTGGTAAAATTCACCGAGTACAATGAAATTGAAAGATGGGTGCAATTGACCAACAGAATGAAATTGACCGATTGGTGAAATTGATGGACGGGTGCAATTTATTTATTTATTTGTTTGTTTGTTTGTTTGTTCAACTTGTATGCCACCTTTCTCCGAAGACTCAAAGCGGCTTACAAAGCCATATATAAAACATTAAAAGTTAAACCATTAAAAACAATTAACACCCATTCACATCATTCAGGGCCGCATCTCACCAAATCGCAACAGCGAGATCAATGGCCCCAGGCCTGCCGGATTAACCAACTGGATGAAATTTAAAGCTTAGTGAAATTCACCAACTAGATGAAATTCACAGATTGGTGAAATTGACCCACAGGACAAAATTGATGGATTGGTGAAATTGATGGATTGATGACATTCACGGATCGGTGCAATTGACTAACAGGATGAAATTGACGAATTGGTGAAATTAAGGGGGACACTCAAATTGTCGCAGTGCAGGGAGCAGGAACGTAACCCACCTGAAGAATGAAGACTATGGCAATACTTGACATGATACAAATCAAAAACCCACTCAAAAGGAGAAATCTCCGCCCCAAGGAGTCAATGGTGCAGATCTAGAAAAAAAGCAGAGAGGATTGACACATCTGGAAGTTGGAGAAAAACTCCTGAAAAGACCACGGACAGCCAAGAACACAAACCAATGGATCATCAAACAAAGGAGCCCACAATTTTTCATCAAGGCTAAAATAATCCCAGTCTTCGCTTTTGCTATCGTGTTTTCGCTAATTTGAACTGCTCCCTGCCGGTTGTATTGCTTTGGGGTACATCACCCTACGTCGGTGGGTGCAGCTGAGAACACAAACAAGCCAGTAATCAAATGGGGATACGAGGTGACTTACGGTTGTCAGAAGCGTCAGCTGGATGACCACGCTTCCTACTAATGGAAGGAGCCTCATAGTTTTGTCAGACAGTTTTAAAGTTTTATAGTTCTGCTTGGCGAAAATTATAACCTGCAATCAAAGACAAAATAAATGCAGATGGAGGGGCACTTAGGTTTTGGGTCAGGCTCCAAAAACTGCTGTTGCAATTCTTCTAACTACTATAGATTCATCACCTGCAGACAGAATCTTGCCAAACTAAAGCACTGTAAAGCTTAGACTCTGGGAGCTACTAAGGAGGAACCGTCCTCACCCTATTTCTCTCACACCAACTATCTCAAATGCTTTGTCTCTTGCTTCTCAGAAATGCAGCTTCTCACTCCTAGGAATCCAGACTCCATTCCATCACACTTTGTCCTTTTGTAAACTGTAAAAGCCCCCTCCACCCCTCTGTTGTCCTGCAGCCCAGGAAGAATCTGGATGTGAATCCAGAAACTTTGCCAGCAACTCAGCACTTTGAGGACAACCGACACTCCAAATCTGAACCCTGGAAAAGCGCATCCTTTCTATGCGAGGTTGATCGGGGAAGTCACTAACCGCATTTGTTTGCATAAATCGACTTCCAGCGATCAAGACCACGACGGTGATGACATGCCACCGGAGGTTGCGGAAGCGAAGAAGTTTTGACGCTGTCATGTTTTTCTGGCTGCTTTCGGCAAGGTGTTCCCGACGAAGTTCTTCCATCTCCTCCTCCACATCTTCTTTCCCTCTCAGCTTCTTCAAGACTAAAGGAGGAAGAAGAGGAGGAGAAGACAAGAGCGTCTACATTTGGAAGGAGACACCAAGTCCTGCAGATCTGAAGGGCAGAAGTTGGGCTACAAGCCTGATCCTCCCTTTGGCCCAGACGAGCAGTTCGTAAGGCCATAATGCCAGACTCGCGTGGCCGTACCTTCTCTTGCTTTCTCTTCATCGTTCCTCTGTAAGTACAGAAACCTTGGACTTTCCGGAGAACGCACCAAAAATATACTACTAAGTATAGCAAATATGGCTATAATGCCTATTAATAATGAGTAATCTGTGAGGGAGGGAGGGAGAGAGAGGGAGGGAGGGAGGGAGGGAAGGAGGAAGAGAGAGAGAATGTTAGGAAGTTGCTGGCCGCAATCTAGGTTTTTTTTTTTAATTTGATTTATATGCCGCCCTTCTCCGGAGACTCAGGGCGGCTTACAATGCGTTAAGCAATAGCCTTCATACTTTTGTATATTTATACAAAGTCAGCTTATTGCCCCCACAAACTGGGTCCTCAATTTATCCACCTTAGAAAGGATGGAAGGCTGAGTCGACCTTGAGCCTGGCTAGGATTGAACTCACAGAAATTGGAGGCAGCTGGATGTTAATTTAGTAGGATGTTCTTTAGTAGGAGGCATTAGCCCCCTACGCTACTCAGGCTCTGAGTAGCGTAGGTTTTAGGTCTCAGGTTTTAGAACCTAGATTCTAAAGAGATTCCTCTTCTCTTGCTTTCCATCCTTCTGCGCTGGGACAATGGAAAGATACCCCCCCTGGCTGAACGTGACTTAAAGTTTGCAGCAAGGATGGAGGTGAAAATACTTACTTTCTTCGTTTCCCCAGATTTCGGGATTGGTTAAGATTTGAACCAGAAGGAATCCCCAAGTAACTAAGAGGAGCAAAGTGTTCACCAAGGTTCCCCTGAGATTCAAGGAAGAGATTTCAAGGATGTAGAGAGAGACAGAGTAAGTAAATGTTCCTGTGGAATGAATTAAACATTGCATTATGATCACAGCTTGCATTCTAGGGAGTGCAGAATCTAGGAGCATGTGCGGTGCGCGGCAGGCCCTGAGATTATAACACGGGGAACACTGGAGCATTGGACAATGCTGTGCTGTCCAATGCAATGGTGGGTTACTACAGGTGCGCCCCGGTAGCGGCAGCAGCAGGAGGCCCCACCCACCCACCTGGACGTCATCACAGGTGGTCTGTGTGTGCGCAGAAGCGATGCGCCCACACAGAGCAAAGTAACGAAGGTAAGGTCTAATGCAATCTTCACTTGTTCCTCACAATAGCCAAGTGTCCAAATTCTGATCTCATGGCCGTGAGCATGCTTCAACACTCATGAATGTCAAAATGGTCACGTCACCTTTTTCAATGCTGTTGTAACTTGAAATGCTCACTAAACCAACCGTTGTAAATCAAGGGCTACTTGTATAATTGCCTTATACATCCAAATTATTTCTGCATTCATTAGGGAGATTTCTTCCTGATGGATTCACTGCCCTGTTTTCTTGCGAACGGAAGTAATAACTGCATATTCTACACTCAGAATATTTGCAAAGGACCATCCTGGTTCCTAGGCTCCAAGAAATCCACTGTCAGGCTACTCCCGAACTGAGCGTTAAGGAAAGAAAGACCCTCAACTCCAGTTCTGAAGTGACAAGATTATTTTTACTAAAGTCAAGCAGTTACGGCATAAGCAAAACTGGATCGCAATATTCCTGCACGAAGCCTGCGATTTTCCCGCTGCCCTGACCCTCCCTGCTTGACCAGTCCATCAGTGTCCAATGATATTCGGACTAGATATTTGGGGAACAGCTTTGAGGTTTGGCGCCTCTTTGGTGGAGTTTCACATTCCGTTCTCACGGCTCCAACCTCGATCAGCTGGTCTGCTCCAGATTAACATCTTCGGTTCCTGTAGTACTCCCTCCTACCTCCCCAACCCTGCTCTTTATTTCCCCAATCCTTAACTCCTAAATTAAGGAACTTTTAATGCAAAGTTAGAGTTCAGCCCTTTTATTGGGGAGCTTAAAATAAAGCGATCAAGGACTCACCTGTTGCTATTCCTACAAAAAATCGAGCAAAGAAGCTGAATTCAAAATGTTGGATTATTCTATCCAAACACAAGATGGTAGACGAAAAAATACTAATTGCATTGCTAATTAAGATGGCGGATTTTCTGAAAAGACACAGAAAGAGACACATTCCTTGTGTGTCCAATCACACTTGGATCATAAACAATTCTATTCTATTCTAGAATAGGGGAACAATGTAGCACAGTGATGCTTGTACCCAGACTGGGTATCAGCAACCCATGGCTCCGGAGCCACATGCGGCTCTTTCGTCCCCCTGTTGTGGCTCCCTATTGGCTGAACCCACCACTGTCTGGCCCCACCCCTTGCCCCCCCTCTTCCAGTCACTCCTTGCCTGGCCTGAAAGAGATGAGAGAGAGAAAGAGACAGAGAAAGAGACACACACACAGAGAAATACCTGTTTCCCACAGAAAACACTGGGAGCCACAAAACCTGGGTAGGCGTGGCTGGGGTGTGTGTCATGTGACTGGGTGGGACATTGAGTTGGCCACACCCACCCAGGTTTTGTGGCTCCCGGTGTTTTCTTTTCTGTGGGAAATGGGTCCAAATGGCTCTTTGAGTGTTTAAGGTTGCAGACCCCTGGTATAGGTTGAACGGGGGGAGGAGGGAGGGTTAGGGTTAGGGTTAGGGTTAGGGTTAGGGTTAGGGTTAGGGTTAGGGTTAGGGTTAGGGTTGGAAAAACCCTAGGGTTAGAGAAAACCTCCAAGGCCTCTTCCAGCTCTGTTATTCTGTCATTTATTAAATATTTAATTTAAACACAGCTCCTGTTAATCTTGGTTAATTTAAACTTTGGTTCTCTTTTCAGTGGATCAAATTCTGTTCTCTGGGGGTTAGGAGCTAAGTGGATACTCAGAAAAGGGCTTCACTTTATACGGGCAATGTATGGCACCAATGCCAAGAGAAACACCCGAAATTTGGTACTTTATTGTATATCCCTCTGGAACAAGCTACCTCCCGGAATATGACTAATCCCGGATCTCCGCACTTTCCAAAAGGCCCTGAAGACATTTTTATTTCAGCAAGCCAGCCTAGCCTAAATGAGTTTTTTTATGGGTCAGTTTTTAATTTGTATAGCCCTGGGGTTTTAAATTGGGAGGCCGATTAATTTAATTTTTTTTTAGTTATTTTAACTTTTATATTGTATGCTATTTTAAATTTCAGCTGTTCACCGCCCTGATATACCGCCTTTCTCCTTGGGGGAGAAGGGCCGTATATAAATTTAATTAAATAATAAATAATATTCACAGATCAGAAATTCTGCCTTCTATACCTGCCATATCTGTCTGCCAGATAACCCCAAAGAATCACTCCGAAAAGGCCTCCGAGAGGGACAAAAATGGGGAGTAATAGTAAGAACTTGAAACGCACGGGGTCTTTCTCGATTTCGGTGTTCTGAGGAATCATAAACTGCATCTTTACCTTAAAAACATAAAATGGAAAACCGCATCAAGCACACACAACTGTGCTGCATTTCCTTCCCGGCTGCCTCCCTCCACCTCACCTAACAATCCTGCGAGTAGGCTGGCCAAGCTGGCAGTCCCTAAGGAAAACCCAGGTCCTGAGTTACCCTTTGAAGGAATCTGGAGCAGAGGTGCTAAAGAAATTTATTTATTTATTTATTATTTTGGAAACTTTGGGAGATTTCCTTCTGTTTGCCCCTCCAAACAATGTGTTTGACCGTCGGCTGTTCCGGCGAGCAGGAGAGATCTGCCAAATGGAAAACCACACTGGGTTTTTTTTTCCTTGAAGGAAAACAAACCATAGTTTCCCAAAGATGCTTTTTCAAGAAGCAACTGGACTTTCTGGTTTTTCTTTGAAGACGTTTCTCTTCTCATCCAAGAAGCTTCTTCAACTCTGACTGGATGATGGGGAATTGTCACTGCGTTTTTGTATTTACCAGCTGAGCTCTTATTTTTGAACTTTCAGACTTACCGTAGCTTGCCAAGTTCTTATCAGTAATCTACTGCGCATGTCTACAATCTTTTCTCTTCTTCTCTAAAACTTTTCTTTGTTCTCCAGCCAGAGACGTCAGGCTGGGGATCTTTGCCAAAATGTATTCCGGTTTGTTTGTTTTTTCAAAGTATACACAAGGAGAACGCCACAATTCCACCTCTAATTGAGGGCAATTACCCCATGCAAGATAATGAGGCTGATTGCCGCTCTGACAGGAATAATGCAAGAATTTAGGTTCCTTGCAGACCGCTGGTCATTTGCATCCTTCTAAAAAGCCGTTGAGGCCACTTGGAGGTTTATCTGTATCCTGAACAGGGTGGAGCCTGCTTGGAACTGCTGAAAAGACTGTGTCGTAGACTGAAAATCGATATGTCATATGCTTCCCCCTCTGTTGACAGAGGGCTGTTCAATTTTGACATAGATGGTTACTTGGACCCAGGGGTAAAATCCAAATTTTTTCCTTACCGGTTCTGTGGGCGTGGCTTGGTGGGCATGGCAGGGAAAGGATACTGCAAAATCCCATTCCCTCCCCACTCCTGGGGGAAGGATATTGCAAAATCTCCATTCCTACCCCACTCTGGGGCCAGCCTGAGGTGGTATTTGCCGGTTCACTGAACTACTCAAAATTTCCGCTGCCAGTTCGTCAGAACCTGTCAGAACCTGTCAGAACCTCTTTCAAACTGGTGGTCCTCTCTGTGCAAAATATGCTGTCTTCAAAAGAGTGGCTTTTATCTTTTTAATGCAGATCGACAAGGGAGGAGAGGGATGGGAAAGGAAGGGAAAGAAAGGGAAAGGGAAGGGGGAAAAGGAAGGGGGAAAGTGGAGGGGAGAGGACAGGGCAGGCAATACTATTTTGAAAACCCGATGGGGTGGGATAAGCCAGCATCCGTGTGCCGTGAAAGACACTGGGCCCACACAGAACAAACTCAGCAATCCGAACAGGTTGTGTGAATCACCGCCAAGTCCCAACCCAAGACCACTCAGCGGCACCCGGCAGGGCTCACTTACCACAATGGGATTGGTGATGAGATAGGACATGTATCCATACTGGAAAGCCCCAAAACTGGACCCCACTACTGAGAGAAAGAGTGGACCGGTCAGTTTCTATAAGGAAGTACAGAAGGAGGAAAACAACAACACAATTCCTTTAGTGGAAAGGACAAAACCCAACACAAAACCCACAACACATCTAAGACCTCCCCTCTCCTTTCCCCCTTCCAGTTTCAGCCTTAGATGGGAAGAAGGCCGATCTTCTGCATATGCTTTTCTGTTAGGGGAAACCAGTGGTGGGATTCAAATAATTTAACAACCGGCTCTCTGCCCTAATGACCAGCTGGGTAGGCATGGCTCAGTGGTCATGTGACCATGTGGGCATAACCAACTCAACATCACTCATGTTGATGAGCTCTTTGCCTTAACTGTTTATTTATTGGTTCGATGTTACAATGTAATAAGGGTTAACCCGCGAGGCAGTTTCTGAAGGCAGGCCTATAAAGATTAGGCTAGAGACAACACCAGAATGTTTCCTTCTTGCCTTCTTTACAGGATTAGCCCTGTAAAGTGGAAAAAAACAAAAGGAGATTTCTTCCAACAACCGAGTCTCCGAACTGCTTAGAAAGTTAACAACCAGTTCACCCGAATAGGTGCAAACTGGCTGAATCCCATCACTGGGGGAAACTAATGATTTCTCCCAAGTTAATTTGGACCCCATGCATCTCCTGGTGGTGTCTCATCCACAAACCAGCCAGCTGAGCTTTAGGAGATTCCAAAGACTGCCTAGGCCCTGCCATTTAAAAATTAAATCAATACAGTTGAGAGCTGATCCTCTTCAGAAATCTTTTATAATTTCTCTACCCTGCTTAGAAATAAAGCTTAGAAATAACCACCGATCATGATAAACTGCAATTCAAGCAGGCCTCCAAACTTACATCATCTTGGATTGTGGGTTCCGATTCCTCTTTGTCCTCCATCCTTCCGGGGAGATGAAGGGGAACCCCTGATCGGACAAAAACAAAACAAAAAAGCGAAAAAGTCCGTGCCTTTGTTCATTCTTCCACCATATTTACAAAACATCCTCCCCCACAAATTCAGTCAGAGAACCCCCAAAAACTGCTCTCCCTGGTGACTCCTGTCCTGTTCCAAGATAGACTGCAGTGGATCAGGGAGGCTCCATAGAGGGACAGCTTTTCTCAAAGAGGAAATTAAAGGGGACAAACTTAAGCAAAGGGTTTTCCCCATCTTTTCTTTTGAACGTTGGCTTGAGAGTTTCCTGTTCAATCCCTAATTGTTGTAATAAATTCCCCCAAATTGGTTGGCACCCTCCCTGACCCTCCACTGCTCCTCTGCCTTCTCCATTTGGAGAAGGCCAATCGTCCAGATTTTGGATTTTAAGGCTAGAAATGTTTTTTTTTTAAAAAAAAGCCAACTTACTGTCTTGGAGTAAAAGGAGAAAAACGTCCAGCTGTCTTTTCTTTAGAAGGAAAAATGCTGGAGCAGCAGCGAGAGCCAATCAGGGAAAGGAGGCGGGAACATTCCGGGAAAAGCAGAATGGCAGTTAGGCGGCTGTTTTGCATAAATTTACATGCAGGGGGTTCCACTTTCAGGGGTTGAAATTCCTGTTGCTAAGCGAGACTTTTATTAAGTGAACTTTGTGCCAAGTTACGATCTTTCTTGCTACAGTTGTTAAGTGAATCACTGCAGTTGAATAAGTTAGTCCCACGGTTGTTAAGTGAATCTGTCTTCCCCATTAACTTTATTTGTCAGAAGGTCGCAAAAGGAGATCACGTGACTCCACGACTAGGGGCTAGCCTGAGGGAGAGAAAGGGATACGATAGGAGAGGCTTCTATGGGGCTAGTCTAAGAGAGAGAAGGGGGTAGGATAGGAGAGGCTTCTATGGGGCTAGCCTGAGGGAGAGAAGGGGGATAAGATTCTTAGTATCCTTTTATTATTTAGATTTATCCAATCTTTAAACCAAGTCACGGCTGCCACAAGGTACTAAAATTTCCAATCCGGGAGCCCGAAACTTCCCTTATTTCTGCTGTCTTGCAACAGCTTTAATTTTACGCGGGGTTTCTTCCCTGGCCAAATAAATTTTAATATTACTTTATTTAATTCTTCAAAGAAAGAAATTCCCTAATTTTATCTGTACTGTTTGGAGGAGAAACAAGATTTTAGGTAATATATTCATTTTAATTGTGGCAATTCTTCCAATTAGTGATAGTTGTATTTTCGCCTCAGTGTCCAAATCTTTTTGGGCAATAAAGATGTGTGTATGAACATATTGGGAAATAGGAAGGAGGGAACAACAAGTGATAAAGAGCAGAGAAGCTTGGAACTGGTTGGCATCAGAATCCAAGGCCAGGCACCCTGAGAAAGACTGTGAATTACCACAAAACATCTCAGCGTCCTCAAAACACTTCGGTGAGCTTTGATTGGCTGAAGATGGACTGGTTATAAAGGGAGGACTGGGATGTGGGGAAAACTTTCTGTATCTTTTGAGCGCAGGAAACCCAAATCTAGCCTGACTTTACTGCAGCTAACATCTTTTTAGTAAAAGACCTTTTGCTTCCACCAAATGGAGTCGAGGGTCTCTCTTTCCTCAGGGATCAGATTGGGGCAGGTCTGACACAAAAGCTGTAATAAAAGATTACATTCAGTTTTACTTTCCTCTTCTTCACTCCTCCAGTGAAGAAGCGCTTACAACTTCTGAAGGCAAGCCATTCCATTGGTTACTTGTCTTCCCTGTTAGGATGTTTCACCTTAATTCCAGGCTGCTTCTCTCCTTAATTAGTTTCCATCCATTGTTTCTTGTCTTGCTTTCTGGTGCTTTGAAGAATGGGTTGACTCCCTGTTATTTTGCCAATCCCTCAAATATTGGAACACGGCTATCATATCACCCCCAGTCCTTCCTTTCATTAAAGTAGACACACCCAATTCCTGCAACTGTTCTTCATATGTTTTAGCCTCCAATCCCCTAGTCCTCTTTGTTGGTCTCCTCTGCACTCTTTCTAGAGTTTCTACAATTTTTAAATATTATAGTGACCAAAACCGGATGCAGTATTTCCAGTGGAAAAAATATTTTATATCCTGGGGAATAAGATAATATTTGGAAGTGGTTCATTGGAGCATCGGAACAATAAGGGACAAAGCACAATCAGGGTTGTGAGATATTCTTTTTATAGCTAATCTCAATAACGGATTTTTTTTTTTTAGCCTTCGTACAGGATTGATTTTCTGCTTTGCCCTACCTCGCAGGGCTGCCACCCGCCAACAGCTCTGCTCACACAGCTCTGCTAAACTTACAACTTTTTTTTTGCCAAATGAGTGGATAGGAGTTAAAAACAGTACAAATTAATCCATGCAGCTTGAAGAGAGCTTCTGTTTCACTTCATTTTTTTAATTCCAGATCGATTTTGAAAACAGAGGGAAAGAAAGAGATTTCCTGTTTCTATTCAGCCATTATTTTTCTGGAATTTCTGGAGGCGCAGGCTGCCATGTTCTCCTGGATTTCTTGAAATGTCTTGCCGCTTGTTTCCGGGACTACCCGGAAAATGTAAATAAAGGCGAGGATCATAAAAGGCCAGTAAAGGAGCAAGTAGTAGGATTCAAGGTAGGACTAGAGACGGAAACAAAAATTAAGAAATATTGTGATCAAACTTGGCAGGCTTACAAGTCACCCACAGAGTTTTTAAATAAACATTTTCTTAATGTATTTTATTTACTTTTTAAACTTCCAAAGGGATTACAGGGTCCCTTACCTTAGTCAGAAGAAACAGCAAAGTTGACAAAAAATTGATTCCCCAACCGATGAATCCTGCAATCACATACGCGGACGCTCGGGATGACTGGAGGAACAATTCACCGATAATCACAGGAAGAATGGAAGCTGGATGGAGAGAAGAGCGCAGGCCTTGTAATTTTTTTTTAAAGCAACAACCCTTGGTCTTTCTCCACCTGCGAAGACTCCGTATCCCATCTGATCACAAACCTGGTCCCATTATGTAGCCCACGAAGAAGAGGAAAGTCAGAAGAATGCTGAGGATGGCCAGTGCAGGGGTGTCGTTCTGTGGGGAAGAAGGAAGCGCCTCTGGGTGACCCTCAAAGTAGCAACCCTTTCCCCCTCCCCCAATTTCATTCTTCAACTGATCTTTCACAGGGTTTGGGAACCCCATGTAGAGGAAATTGGCATTAACTCTATGAAATTGAGCAATTGGATGAAATTGATGAGTTGGATGAAATTGACGGATTGGTAAAATTTACAAACAGGACCAAATTGATGGATTGATGAAATTGACAGATTGGTAAAATTTACAAACAGGACCAAATTGATGGATTGATGAAATTGACGGATTGGTGCAAACGACAAACTGGCTGAAATTGACGGATTGGTGAAATTGACCAACTGGATGAAACTGGATGAAATTGATGGAGTGGTGAAATTGACCAACTGGATCAATTTTAACTAGCTGGGAAGGTTTGCATGTGAGAAAAACCACAGGCAGGTTTTAACAAGGGGGCACTCAAATTGTCGCGGTGCAGAGAGTAGGAATGTTACCCACCTTAAAAGTGAAGACTAGGGCAATGTTTGAGATGATACAAATCATGAAGCCACTCAAAATGAGTAATCTGCGCCCAAAGGGCTCGATGGTGCAGATCTGGAAAAAAAGCAAAGAGGATTGACCCTTCTGGACATTGCAGAAAAACTGCTGAGAAGACTATGGACAGCTAAGAACACAAACCAATAGCTCATCAAACAATGGAGCCCACAATTCTTCATTGAGGCCAAAATGATTCCTGTCTTTGCTTTTGCCATCGTGTTTTCACTAGTCTGAACTGCTCCCTGCCGGTTGTATTGCTTTGGGGTACATCACCCTACGTCGGTGGGTGCAGCTGAGAACACAAACAAGCCAGTAATCAAGTGGGGATACAAGGTGGCTTACGGTTGTCAGAAGCATCATCTGGATGATCACGCTTCCTACGAATGGAAGGACCCTCAAAGTTTTGGCAGACAGTTTTAAAGTTTGACAGCTTTGCTGTGCGAAAATTAAAACCTGCAATCAAAGATAAAAGAGATCAGATGGAGGCACAGGTAGAACTTGGGTCAGGCTCCAAAAACCTTTATTGAAATTATTCTAAGTAGATTTATAACCTGCAGACAGAATCTTGCCAAATTATACCAGACAATTGCACCATAAAGCTTAGACTGGGAACTATTAAGGAGGAACCGTCTTCACCCTATTTCTCTCACAGCAAGTATCTCAACTGCATTGTCTCTTGCTTCTCTGGGATGCAGCTCTCCCCTCCTGGGAATCGAGACCACACTTCATCACAGTTTGCCCTTTTGTAAAACTGTAACAGCTGCCTCTCCACCCCTCTGTTGCCCTTCAGCCCAGGAAGAGTCTGGATGTGGATCCAGAAATGTTGTTCCTGGCTAGAAGCCAGCGTTCGGCACTTTGGGGAAGGACAGAGACTCCAAATTTGAACTGCGCAAAAGCAAATCCTACGTGAGATTGCTCAAGGATGTCACTAACCGCATTTGTTTGTATAAATCGACTTCCGGAGACCAAGACCGCGATGGTGATGACATGCCTCCGGAGGCTGCGGAAGTGAAGGAGTTCCCACACTGTCATGTTTTTCTGGCTGCTTTCGGCAAAGTGTTCCTGACGGAGTTCTTCCATCTCCTCCTCCACATCTTCTTCTCCTCTCAGCTTCTTCAAAACTAAAGGAGGAGGAAGAGGAGGGGAAGACAAGAACACATACCAAGGGGCTACATTTGGAAGAAGCCTCCAAGCCTTGTATATCCAAAGGGCAGAAGCTGGGCTACAGGCCTGATCCTCCTTTGGCCCATGTTGGGGCCTGCCAGCAGAGCTGGCAGCAGATTCGGACAGTGAGGAGGTTGGGGAGGAACGTGGGCCAGTCCTGGAGTCTGGGGATGGCTCAAATGAGGGCTCTACGTCGGAGGCAGAGAGGGGGCCAGGGCAATCTGGTAGTTCTTTGCTGCCTCCAGAGTCTGACATCAGCAAGGCAGAAGAACAGTGGGAGCCTGTTCCCAGTGAGTGCATGCACAAAGCTGCCAGGAGGCAGGAACAATTAAGAAAACAGGGTTGACTTGGGAGTAAGGCTTGCAGGTGATTGGCCCCTTCCATAAGACATAAAAGAGGAGCGAACAGGACGTGAGCTTTTGCAGGAAGCAGTTAGTTCATCTGGTCAGTAAAAGCTTTGGAAAAGTTCTGTGCTAAATTTGGTTTTGCCTTGCGTGTGGCAATTAGCTCTCTGGCAGCTTTCCAAGGGAGATAAGGTGGGTGTTTGTAAACACTCCCCTGCAAGGCTGTTTGAGAAGCCTTTCGGACTGAGAATGACAATCATTCACAGCTGTATGAATAAAAGAAGTTTGCCGGGACTAAGATTGTGCTGTACACTTTCTAAGGAAGCCTCATTCAGAATAGTCCAGACGAGCGGCTCATAAGGCCATGAAGATTCGTGTGGCCGTACCTTCTCTTGCTTTCTCTTGGTCGTTCCTCTGCAAGTACAGAAACCTTGGACTTTCTGGACAAGGCACCAACAATATACTACTAATTATAGCAAATATGGCTATAACGCCCACTAATAATGAAAAACCTGTGGCAGAGAGAGAGAGGGAAGGAGGGAGAACATTAGGAATCCTACTGCATGTTTTAGAAGTAACTTTTCTTTTTTCTACTTCCTTTTCTCTTGCTTTGATTCGTTTGCGCTGCGACGTTTTGACAATGGAAAGATACTCTCCCTGGCTTAGCACGACTTAAAGTTTGCAGCAAGGATGGATGGAGGTGGAAATACTTACTTTCTTCGTTTCCCCAAATCTGCGGACTGGTTAAGATTTGGACCAGAAGATGTCCCCAGATGAAGAAGAGAGCCAAAGTTGTCACCAAGGTTCCCCTTAGATTCAAGGAAGAGATTTCAAGGATGTAGAGAGAGACAGAGTAACTAAAAGTTCCTGTGGAATAAATTGAAAATTACATTTCAGACACAGCTTGCATTCTAGCGAGTGCAGAATTTAGGTGTGTGGTGGCCCTGAGATTCGCAAATTTAAGTCTCCAAGTTAGGAGACACTGGGTTATAACAGTGCTGTGCTGTCCCATGCAATCTTCACTTGTTCCTGCCTGGCCCCTCTGATTTGAGCTGATACCTTGAAGCTGAACCTGGAGCCAAGAAATTAGAGCATGTGCAAAGAGGTTTACTTTTCTCCCAGCCTGTTCTCCTGTCTCATTTCACGGGTAATGAATCTGACTGCCGCCGCCTTATGACTAAAATCCTCGGAGTCTTCTTTAACCAGATTTATTGAAGGGGAGTTAGGTTGCAGAAATCTTGGCATGGGGCTACAGGCAGTCCTTGACTTACGACCGTGACGGAGCCCAAAACTTCTGTTGTTAAGTGAAATGTTTGTTAAAGTGAGCTTTGCTCCCTTTTACAACCTTTCTTGCCATGGTTATTAAGTGAATCGCTCTCGTTGTTAAGTTAGTCACAGGGTGGTTAAGGGAGAGAGAAGAAAAAAAACCCTCTCTTTTATGTTATTTCTCCCCCTGAGTTTGAAAGGGGTTAGATTTTTTTCTGCTGAGAAAATGGCTATGTGGTTATTTCTTCTTTTTCTTTTCCCTTCCTTTGGTTAATTACAAATGAGCAGGAACGTTTGAGGTGTGTGTGAGCTACTGGAATCGTTCGGCAGGTAGGCAAGCAGGTAGGCTTGTCTATTAAGCCGGTTCTCAGAACTCCACAAAGAGTTAACAAATGGTTCTCCCGAACCGGTGTGAACCAGCTGAATCCCACCATTGGTTCAGAATATTTGCAAACAACCATCCTGATTCCTAGGCTCCAAGAAATCCACTGTCAGGCTTCTCCCGACCTGAGTGTTTAGGAAAGAAAGACCCTCAACTCCAATTCTGAAGTGACAAGATTATTCTTACTAAAGTCAAGAGGTTACAGCATAAACAAAGCTGGATCACAATATTCCTGCATGAAGCCTGCGATTTTCCCACTGCCCTGACTCTCCCTGCTTGACCAGTCCATCAATATCCAATGATATTCGGACTAGATGTTTTGAGAACGGCTTTGAGGTTTGGCGCCTCTTTGGTGGAGTTTCACATTCCGTTCTCATGGCTCCATCCTCGATCAGCCGGTCTGCTCCAGATTAACATCTTTGGTTCCTGTAGTACCCCGTCCTACCTCCCCAACCCTATTTCCCCAATTCTAAACTCCTAAATTAAGGAACATTTAATGCAAAGGTAGAGTTCGGCCCTTTTATTTAGGAGCTTAAAATAAAGCGATCAAGGACTCACCTGTTGCTATTCCTCCAAAAAAACGAGAGAAGAGGCTGAATTCAATGCGCTGGAATATTTTATCAAAACACAATATGGCAGACGAAAAAATACTAATTACGTTGCTAATTAAGAGGGCAGATTTTCTGAAAAGACACGGAAAGAGACACATTCAAGGAAACAGGAATCGCAAAAATGCTAATTTTTGTTATAATAATTATAACAAAATAATTGTTAATGTGCTGACTGCATTCCTGCGGTTTTGTTATTGCAACTAAGTATTTGCCTGTTAACTGGTTCTGCCCGGAGCTATTAACTGAAGGGAGAGAGAAGAAAAAAAATTCACTTTATTTCTCCTCCTGAGTTTGAAAGGGGTTAGATTTTTTTTTGCTGAGGAAATGTGTGCTGTAACCAGTGGTGAAATGCAATTTTTTTGCTACTGGTTCTGTGGGCGGGGCTTGCTGGGGGTGGCTTGGTGGGGGGGTGTCATGTGACTGGGTGGGCATGGCCAACCAATACTTCTTAAAGTATTTTGTACTCCCTGTCGTCAGAACCTTTTTTTCTTTTTTCTTTTTTACTCTTGAAAGCATTTTCTACTACTGGCTTGCCTGAACTGATAGTTTTTATCACTATCAATTTGCCCGAACCAGAGTGAACTGGTAGCATTTCAGCCCTGGCTGTAATCATCCAGATCAGAGGTGGGTTTCAGCAGGTTCTGACCAGTTCTGGAAAACCGGTAGTGGAAATTTTGAGTAGTTCGGAGAACCGGTTAGTAAAAATTCTGACTGGCCCCGCCCCCATTAATTCTCTGCCTTCTGAGTCCCAGCTGATTGGGAGGAAATGGGGATTTTGCAGTAACCTTCCCCTGGATTGGGGCGGGAATGGAGATTTTACAGCATCCTTCCCCTGCCACGCCCACCAAGCTATGCCACGCCCACCAAGCCACACCCACAGAACCGGTAGCAAAAAAAAAATTTGAAACCCACCACTGATCCAGATGTTGGCATCAGGAGAATTAGTCTGTTCTTATTACTGCAATTCTGTTCTTATTACTGATGCTAGAAGGCCCAAGCCAATGATTTTCTGAGTCGATTAACTTTTCAAAAATATATAGAATATTAGCCCAGTTGGAGATAGAAAGACCATTCTAACTCACGCCCTTAACTCTGCTCAGGGGCATTTGGGTACGTTTGGTTTAATGAAAGGATTAGGGGCGATATAATAACAGTTGCCCCAAAGAAGAGGGCGTCAACCTATTCTGCAAAGCCCACGAAGACAGGACAAGAAGGACCCTGGATAGCTCAGCAGACTAAGCATTGTGTTTAACACCAGCTGTCTGCAATTACTGTAAGTTCGAATCTCCCCAGGCTCAAGGTTGACTCAGCCTTCCATCCTTTCTAAGGTAGGTCAATTGAGGACCCAGTTTGTGGGGGCAATAATTTGACTTTGTATATATACAAAAGTATGAAGGCTATTGCTTAACGCATTGTAAGCTGCCCTGAGTCTCCGGAGAAGGGTGGCATATAAATCAATTTTAAAAAAAAAAAAAAAGCAATGGATGGAAATTAAACCAGGAGAGAGCCAACGTAGAACTAAGGAGAAATTTCCTGACGGTGAGAACAATTAAGAGACTGGACAGTCATTTGTCTGGAATGGCATATGGCAGTGATGGCTACCCTTTTTGCCATCACGTGCCAAAAGTGGGGGGAGCGGGGGGGGTCGCGTGCGCATGTGCCCTCACCCATAATTCAATGCCCTCCTGCGCCCGCCCCCTGCTTTTGGCACGCGATGGCATGGTGGGCCCAGGGCCCGTTTTTCGCCCTCCCCAGGCTCTAGAGGCTTTTTTTGGAGCCTGGGGAGGGCCAAAACAGCTTTCCCCACCGTCCCGGAAGTCCTCCAGAGGCCGGAAACAGCCCATTTCTCAACTTCCAGTGGGCCCGGAAGGCCCAAAAATCAGCTGGCATGCTGGAGTAGCAGCGCTTGCGTGCCCACAGATAAGGCTCCGTGTGCCACTGTGTGCTTCAGCAGGGGTTGGTCTAGAGGACCTCCAAGGTCCCCTCCAGCTCTGTTATTGTTATTATTATCCGTCATTTGTCTCAAGCGGTATAGGGTCTCTTGCTTGAGTTGGACTTAAAACCCTGCAAAGTCTCTTCCGGCTGCGTGTTTCTGCTCATTTATTGAATATTTATTTAGACACAGCCCCTGTTAATCTTGGTTAGTTTAAATTTTGGTTTCGTTTTCGGTGGATCAATTGATTTGGATGTTAGGAGCTAAGTGAGGACTCAGGAAAGGGGTTCACTTTACAAGCCCATGTATGGCACCCATGACAACAGAAAGACCGGATATTTGGTACTTTATTGTACATCCGCAGCCCAGAAATTCTCTTTAAGATGTGCCTCCTATACCTGCCATATTTGTCTGCCAGACGGCCCCAGAGATACACTCCGAAAAGACCTCCAAGGGGGATGAAAATGGTGAGTAATATTAAGAACTTGAAGCGCACAGTGTCTTTCTGCATTCCTTCCTCCTGAAGATTCAGCAACTGAATCTTTACCTTAAAAACATAAATCGGAAAACCGCGTTAACCATGTTGCACTTCCTTCCCAGCCGCCTCCCTCCACCTCACCTAACCTCCCTGCGAGGTAGGCTGGCCAGCTGGCAGTCCCTAACGGAAATCCAGGTCCTGAAGGAATCTGGAGCAGAGATGCTAAAGAAATATATTTATTTGGGGGGGGAAATTTTGAGACATTTCCTCTTGTTTCCCCTCCAAAAAATGTGTTTGACCGTCGGCCATTATGGTGGGGCAGGTGAGACAACCATACTGAGTTTTTTTCTTGAAGGAGAACAAACCATGATTTCCTAAAGATGCTTTTTCAAGAAGCAACTGGACCTTTTGGTTTTTTTCTTTGAAGATGTTTCTCTTCTCATCTAAGAAGCTTCTTCAGCTCTGACTGGACGGCGGGGAATGGACGGATTTAGATTCCTTGAAGACTGCTGGTCATTTGCATCCTTCTACCAAGCCGTTGAGGCCACTTGGACGTTTTTCCGTGTCCTGAGTGATTCAAATGGGGCTGGAGCCTGAGGCGCACTTGTGCAGCGCTAAAAAGGAACATTTTGAAGCCTTCCGAGTCTGCAAAGGTAAGTAGAACAGCGAGGGGGGAGGAATCCGCTGTGCCACACGATTTAGATTAGCTAGTAAGCAGGAAATCATGGCCCCGTCGGAGTCTGAATCCAAAGGGGAAGAGAAACAGCTGACAGTAATGTATCTGATATAAATGGTTATATGAATGATATGAATAGTATAGGATCAGCTACATGAACATTGAGGGACCCTCTCTATTCACATCAATTCTAAGAAAGAAAACTGCTTGTTAGAGATTATACTAAGTCAGCTAAAATAACATGCTAGCAATAAATATCTCTTAAGGAAATATAGCTGTCAAGATGCAAGGCCATACATATGTAGCAAAGTTACTTATTAATCTAAGGCCAGCTATGAATCTAGGCATCAGCGGATACAGAATGAGGGAGGATGCTTAGGTAAAATTATCTCATGTACTATAAGTTAATGTAGGAATGTAGGAATTAAAAAGTGTCGATTCTCATGTAACGGATGTATGTTAACCATATGTGGAAAATTGCTGTGTTAGCAGCATCCTTTGTCTTGAAAAGTATAAGAACAGCCATGTCATCCCTGTCTCTTTGTTCAGAATTTTCAGATAAAAATCTGGTTCTGAAACTTGCTCAAATAAACTGACTCTGGCTGACCAAGGAATGTCGTTCAGACTCTCATTCCATAACAACAGAGAGCCTAAAGCAGGGGTCAGCAACCTGTGGCTTTTTCACCCCTCTGCTGAGGCTCCCTGTCACTCAAAATATCACTCACAGCTGCCGATGTGCGACAGCCGCAGGAACGCGATTTATTGAGCTTTTCAACCCCCGGTAGGCCAACCATGGATAAATCCAAGAAAAGAAAAGTTTCAGAAGAAAACAGAAGGTTTAATAGTTTTGTGGCCACTCAAGAAATAGGCAGGCAAGGGAAGGGTTTTGTGGCTCCCGGTGTTTTCTTTTCTGTGGGAAACGGGTCCAAATGGCTCTTTGAGTGTTTAAGGTTGCAGATCCCTGGCCTAGAGAGTGGATCCGTTGGCTGTGGAGGAAACTGGGGAAGTGCAAAATCAGGCTGGGCAGAGCAGGAGAGAGGTGGAACAAGGGAGAACGGGTTCAAATGAAGACCAAGCCCACCCCCTTCTCATCTTAAGGCTCACAGGGAAGAACAGAGAAGAGAGCAATGTGGGTTGCGTGGCTCATGAGGGAGGAAAGGGCCCTGATTCCCTTCACAAGGCACACCTGGGGATGGAGTTTAAAGGAGAGGCAAATGGGAGGGGCGGTTGTCGGGAACAAACACTGAGTTCATCTGGTGCTTCTCTGAATTCCTGGCATCCTCCTAACTGGTTTGATTTACTGCCGCTCTACTTCACTTCTGGAATTCCCTATTTTGCTTGCCCTGCTGGATTCATTACCTTGTCTTGCCTTGTGGGATTTTTAGTTGAAAATTTTCTGCTTACAACGTTTGGGACTGAAGTATTGTCAGCCAAAGACTATGACGTGTTGGGGGAAGAGCTCTCTCCAGGCCGGAGAGTTGAAATCATCAGTTGGTGATCATAAAGGGACTCATCTCAGTTCTCTGGCTGTGTTGCCTTTGGGTCATCACAAAATCTGACTATTCTAGTTAATATAAATCGCGTGTCACAGCTGATCATTGCCCAGCTGATCATTGGAAATATCAGTTTGCCTGAACCTGTAGCATTTTTTTTACTACAAGCTTTAACTCAGTGGTGAAATGTAAAATTTGTTACTACTGGTTCTGTGGGCGTGGCTTGGTGGGGGGGAGTAATATGACTGAGTGGGCGTGGCCAATTTTTTTTTTACTTTTAAACCATTTTTTCTACAAACTCTTCAGCTGAAGAGGTTGTAAAAAAAATGCTTTTAAAAGCCTCTGACGATCCCAGCTGACTTGCCTGATCGGCAGAGGTTTCTTTTTTTAAAAAACCTCTGACAATCCCAGCTGACTTGCCTGATCGGCAGAGGCTTTTTTCTTTAATCCTCTGACGATCCCAGCTGAGCCGCCCGATCATCAGAGGCTTTTTTTTTTTTACTTTCAAAAGCATTTTTTTCAGCCAGAGGTTGTAAGAAAAAAATGCTTTTAAAACTAAAACAAAAAAGCCTCTGATGATTGCGCGGATCAGCTGGGCAATGAGGGGGGAGGGGCAGAGATTTTTGCTACCGGTTCTCCGAACCACCCGCCTCCATCTCTACCAGATCGGGCGATCCGGTCCAAACCGGGAGCATTTTACCCCTGCTTTAACCCCTCTTTCAAACTGGTGGTCCTCTCTGTCCAGAATGTGTTCTCTTCAAAAGACAGAATGGCTTTTGTCTTTTTAATGCAGATGGACAAGAGAGGGGAGGGGTGGGAAGGGAAAGGGAAAGGTCAAAAAGAAGGGAAGGAGGGAAAGTGGAGTTGAGAGGACAGAATAGGCGATACTATTTTGAAAACCCGATGGGGCGGGAAAAGCCAGCATCCGTGTGCCATGAAAGACCCTGGGCCCATACAGAGCAACTTCAACAACCCAAACAGGTTGTGCGAATCACTGCCAAGTCCCAACCCAAGACCACCCAGCATCACCCAGCAGGGTTCACTTACCACAAGGGGATGGGTCATAAGAAAGAACGTGTATCCATATTGCAAAAATCCCAAACTGGACCCAACTACTGAGAGAACGAGTGGACGGGTCAGTTTCTATGAGACGGTGCAGGAGGAGGAAAGCAACAACACAATTCCTTCAGTGGACAAGGACAAAACACCCAACACAACACCCACAAGACATCTAAGACCTCCCCTCTCCTTTCCCCCTATCCAGTGGTGGGATTCAGCCGGTTCGCAGCACTTCGGGCGAACCGGTTGTTAATTTTCTGGTGAGCTGGTTGTTGGAAAAAACCATTAGGGCAGAGAACCGGTTGTTAAATTATTTGAATCCCACCACTGCCCCTATCCATTTCTGGCTTGGATGGGAAGAAGGCCGATCTTTTGCATGTGCTTTACTGTTAGGGGAAACTAATGATTTTCCCCAAGTTAGTTTGGGCTCCATGTATCTCCTGGTGGTGTCTCATCCAGAAACAAGCCAGCTGAGCTTTAGGAGACTTCAAAGATTGCCTAGGCTCTGCCATTTTGTTTATTTTTTTTTTTTTTAAATAAAGTTGAGAGCTGATCCTCTTCAGAAATCCTTTATAATTCCTCTGCCCTGCCTTGCCCTAAAACTTAGAAATAACCACCGATCGAGATAAACCGCAACTCCAAACTCACAGCATTTCTGGTTGTGGTTTCCGATTCCTCTTTGTCCTCCATCCTTCCGGGGAGATCAAGAGAAAAACCTGATTGGGGAAAAACGAGAAAAACGAGGGGGGGAAAGGGCAAAAAAAAGCAGTGAAATGTAAAATTTCTTACTACCGGTTCTGGGGGCGTGGCTTGGTGGAGGGGTAATGTGACTGGGTGGGCGTGGCCAAACTTTTTTTTTTTCTTTTAAAAGCATTTTTTCTACAATCTCTTCTGCTGATTTGTTGCTATCGGTTCTCCAAACCACCTGCCACCATCGCTACCGGATCGGGTGATCCGGCCTGAACATTTCACCCCTGAAAAAAAAGTCTTCCACCATATTTACAAAACTTTCTCTCCCCAGATAGACTGCGGCGGATTAGGGAGGCTCCATAGAGCCCCTCGCCAATGATGGACAGCTTTTCTCTAAGGGGAAATTAAAGGGGACAAACCTAAGCAAAGGGTTTTCCCCATCTTTTCTTTTGAATGTTGGCTTGAGAGCTTCCTGTTCAATTCCTAATCGTTGTAATAAATTCCCCCAAATTGGTTGGCACCCTCCCTGACCCACCACTGCTCCTCTGCCAGCCCATTTGGAGGAGGCCAGTCTTCCAGATTTTGGATTTTAAGGTTAGAAATGTTTTTTTTAAAAAGCCAACTTACTATTTTTGGGGGTGTCTTGGAGTAAAAAGAGAAAAACCACAGCTGTCTTTTCTATCGAGCGAAAAATGCTGGAGCAGCAGAAAGAACCAATCAGGGAAAGGAGGCGGGAACATTCCGGGAAAAGTGAAATGGCAGTTAGGTGGCTGTTTTGCATAAATTTGCATCCAGGGGGTTCCACTTTCAGGGACCACCCATGATTTTCCCAGCGTTTTTGGTACAGGAAGTTTTTCCAACTTTCCTCTGTATCTCAGCACCCCGTGATCTCCTGCTGGTCTTCCATCCCAATTCAAAAGCCAATTTATTCTTCTCAGTCCGCCAAGATAATTTTTTCATTACTGACTTAATTGAAACGCCCCGTTTTCCCATGAAATGGGTGAATGAATTGATTGAATACTTTATTTGTCCAAGTGCGTTTAGACACAAGGAATTTGTCTCGGGGGCAGAAGCTCTGAATGGGAGTCCAAACCAAGAAATCACAAGTGACGAGAGTAAAAATTGTTACTTAAATACAAGAAGGTTGTGAAAACGATTTTAAAAACCTAGCAAACAACCAAAAACGAAAAACTGGTGAAAAACTCTCTCATATACATACACAAACATATATACTGAGATAAACTTTTGAAGTATTTTTGTCATTCTCTCTAAATTGAACTGCTGGTGGTGGGGGGAATTAAAGCAGGGAGAAAAAAAAACAACGAAGAAAGATTCGAACTCATTTATTCATTTATTTTCTTAAAAAACACACTTTTGTTCAAAGCCCCCCCTGCCCCTTCAACGAGGCGGATGCAAAATTAAATTTTGATCTGTACATTTAAGAGTTTTGTTGCACCGACATACAGAGAGAAGTGAGGTATACAGAAAAATCAGCCTGGCCCCCCCAAAAAATAAATTTAAAAAAAAATGCAGCACTTATTTGAAGGCCAACAAAGCGGCATCCCCATAAAATTGTGGGAGTCCACTGGAAACAGACACGTGTGACTCCAATCACTTTCCTGGGTGGGTTGCGATAAAATCAAAATGAACCGATATGCAGCCTGTTAAAAGTCCCCCCGGATGCAAAGAGTGTACCAGCCACAAATATCCATCTCGGATGCATCGTTTCAAGAAGCAAACTGCAGCCAATTGCTCGACTCCAACGTCCAGCCCCGATCAGGCTAATTGAGGATGATGGGATCTGTAGTCTGTCTGTCTCTCTCTCTCTTTTTCCTCTATGTTTTCCAAATAGGGCGTCGACAGCCACAGCTTTCTTTTTCCCCAGGGGTGGACTTGGGGAAAAATTTTAGCAAGGAGTTGCTGAGTGGGTGTGGCCAGGGGGCGTGGCCTAGCCGGCCTCGTGCACCATGGTGGGGGGGGGCGTTTTTGCCGTCCCCGGGCTCTGGAGGCTTTCCTCGAGCAAAAACGGCCTCCCCAGGCTCCGGAGGACCTCTGGAGGCTGGAAACGGGCTTGTTTCCAGCCTTCCCGAATTTCCAGTAGCCGTTTTTCGCCGAGCTCCCCGAGCTCCCTGTGAGCCCTGCACTTACCTGCACCAATAACAGGCCACGTGGGGACCGAGGAATCCCCATGCGGGGGTCCCCTGGGAGGGGAGAGGCCCAGGGGGTCCCCTGGGAGGGGAGTCCCCTGGGAGGGGAGGGGTGGTGTGGGTGGGAGGGGCCAGCAAAGAGTGGGATTTGGGGGGTCCTCTGAATTGCACAGTATCTTAGCTAAAGGTTCTCCCGATCCCCTGCGGACCCCCAGAGCAATCCACCCCTGCCTTTCCTCCGTTAAGCCTGGACATTTCACTCAACATGTTCTCCTCTTGTAGTCTTAAAACTTGAATTAAAAAATTTTAAAAAACATGTGTTCATAGCATCTTTTAAAAAGTCCAAAAGTCTGTGATTTATTTTTTTTTCTTCCTCCTCGGGTGAATGAATATCATCCGTGATAGGCACTCGGCATCTTTGTTACCTGTCCAAACAAAACAGAAAAAAAAGGATATGTTTTACAGCAAGGATAGCATTTTCGCAAAAATGGAATGCAGAGAAAATCCCTTTGGAAAGGGAAGTAATTAAAAAAAATCTTAAGATTGTGCAGAAATAAATAGATTAACTTTGATGATTAAAGAGAGGGAGGATACGGATTATTATAAGATAGGGGGGGAATTTTATGATTGGTTAGAAAAGAGATATAGATAAAGATCGTGATCATTAAATAAGGAGAATGTTATAACTATCGTAACAGAGAAATGGGTATTATCAAGGAAGAAATGAAGATAGGAGAAGGAATAAAAAGAAGTAGCAGTCACGGAAGAAACACCGAGGAGACACACGGAAGGAGACAACGGGGGGTAGTAGAAAAATCAGAAGTCATATAACACTATTCTATTCTATTCTATTCTATTCTATTCTATTCTATTCTATTCTATTCTATTCTATTCTATTCTATTCTATTCTATTCTATTCTATTCTGCTTTTCTTCCCTTCCCTTCCCTTCCCTTCCCTTCCCTTCCCTTCCCTTCCCTTCCCTTCCCTTCCCTTCCCTTCCCTTCCCTTCCCTTCTTCTCTTCTCTTCTCCTCTCCTCTCCTCTCTCCTCTTCTCTTCTCTCCCCTTCCCTTCCCTTCCCCTCTTCTCTTCTCTCCTCTCCTCTCCTCTCCTCTCCCCTTCCCTTCCCTTCCCTTCCATTCTCTCCTCTCCTCTCCTCTCCTCTCCTCTCCTCTCCTCTCCTCTCCTCTCCTCTCCTCTCCTCTCCCCTCCTCTCCTCTCCTCTTCTTCCCCTCCCTTCCCTTCCCTTCCCTTCCCTTCCCTTCTCCTCTCCTCTCCTCTCCTCTCCTCTCCTCTTCCCTTCCCTTCCGTTCTCTTCCCTTCCCTTCTTCTCTTCTCTTCTCCTCTCCTCTCTCTTCTCTCCCCTCCCCTTCCCTTCCCCTCTTCTCTTCTCTCCTCTCCTCTTCTCTTCCCTTCTCCTCTCTTCTCCTCTTCCCCTCCCTTCCCTTCCCTTCCCTTTTCTCTCCTCTCCTCTCCTCTTCTCTTCCCTTTCCTTCCCTTCCCTTCCATTCTTCTCCTCTCCTCTCCTCTCCTCTCCTCTCCTCTCCTCTCCTCTCCTCTCCTCTCCCCTCCCCTCCCCTCCCCTCCCCTCCCCTCCCCTCCCTCCCCCTCCCTCCCCCTCCCCTCCCATTCCATTCTATTCTATCACCTTGCAAAATTAGGGCAAGCTAAAAACACTCACAGTGAAAATCCCGCCGGGCAAAATTAGGTGACTTCCATCACGATGCAAGCCAACGTTCAGGGGCTGGATAAGTCCTCCCCTGTGTTACTGCTGCCTTGCAGCTCCCAGTCTTTGCAAAGGGGAGCCTCTGCTTGGAAGCTGGTCTCCAAACTCGGCGGGGGAGGCTCTGGGTTCGAGTGTCGCCACCAGCACAAGGAAGAAAACAGCTTATTCCGGACGACTTGGGTGCAAAAGACAAAGAGGATGCAATTTGCAGCTCCTTGAAAGGTGTTCCCAACTCCCTGGTGGGAAAAGGAGAGAGATGTTTATTTTATTTTTTCATTTTGCTTTTGGAATTTTTTTTAAAAAAAAGTTTTCCTGAGCTTTTAAACAGAGTGGACTTCAAGTCCCAGAATCTTTTGCTGTACAAAGAGGATTAGGGGACTGGAGGCTAAAACACAGGAAGAACGGTTGCAGGAACTGGGTACGTCTAGTTTAATGAAAATAAGGACCAGGGGAGACATGATAGCATCTTCCAGTATCTCAGGGGCTGCCCCAAAGAAGAGGGAGTCAAGCTATTCTCCAAAGCACCTGAGGGCAGGACAAGAAGCAATGGGTGGAAACTAATTGAGGAGAGAAGCAACTTAGAACTAAGGAGGAATTTCCTGACAGTCAGAACAATTAATCCGTGGAACAACTTGCCTCCAGAAGGTGTGAATGCTCCAACACTGGAAGTTTTTAAGAAGAGGTTGGATAACCATTTGTCTGAAGTGCTGTAGGGTTTCCTGCCTAAGCAAGGAGGTTGGACTAGATGACCTCCAAGGTCCCTTCTAACGCTCTTATTCTAAAACATCTGGAGCAGTGATGAAATTCAATTTTTTTTTTTTACTACCGGTTCTATGGGCGTGGCTTGGTGGGCATGGCAGGGGAAGGGTACTGCAAAATCTCCATTCCCACCCCACTCCTGGGGGGGAAGGATACTGCAAAATCTCCATTCCCACCCTACTCTGGAGCCAGCCAGAGGTGGTATTTGCCGGTTCTCTGAACTACTCAAAATTTCTGGTTCTCAGAACTTGTTGGATTTCACTCCTGATCTGGAGGCGGCTGGAGGCGCAAGGCCCATCCAGGAAAACTGTTACCGTATTTTCCGGCGTATAAGACAACTGGGCGTATAAGACGATCCTCCTCAGAGCCATTTAAGGCTCGTCAGAGGTTTTGGGCTGGTCTGCCTGGTTACAGGAGAATGAGACCCGGCGTATAAGACGACCCCCGACTTTTGAGAAGATTTTTGTGTGTTAGAAAGTCGTCTTATACGCAGGAAAATACAGTATTTTTTTTTTGAAACTCGGTTATTTTTCGAAACTCACGTGAAGTATTACCAGGAGCCAGTTTTGGTCTGCAGAGGAACCGGAAAGGGTCAGCACAAACCGTACGGTGCTCCAGATACGCAGAACGATGAAAATAATTGGGATTAAAGTCAGCTTCTTGTCCGCTATGGAGGCTTCTCTCGGTTGGGAAGACTGGTTCCTGGACAAAATGGGCCGATACTCGGAGAGGGCTGCGTGCTGGGAAAGAAAACAGGGAACCCCCCCACATTAGATGTATAATTATTTTGGAGGTTTCTATGGCTTTTCGTTTTAAAATGGGATAAGCTGCCCATTGACTGGATGGCGGGGGGGGGCTATATAAATTGAATAAATAAATAAAAGGTGATAGATGATAGATAGAAAGGTAGACAGACAGATAGATATAGATGATATAGGTAGGCAGGTAGGTAGGTAGATAGAGATAGATAGACAGACAGACAGACAGACAGACAGATAGATAGATAGATAATGGATGGACGGACAATGGACAGACATAGAGAGGAAGGATGGATGGATGGGAGAGAGGAAAGGAGGGAGGGATGATAGAGATGATAAATGGATGATAGATAGATAGATAGATAGATAGATAGATAGATAGATAGATAGATAGATAGATAGATAGAGGTAGATAGGTAAATAGGTGGATAAATGATGGATGGACGGATGGACGCATGGACGCATGGACGGATGGACGGACGGACATAGGGAGGGAGGATGGATGGATGGGAGGGAGGAAAGGAGGGAGGGATGATAGAGATGATAAATGGATGATAGATAGATAGATAGATAGACAGACAGACAGACAGATAGATAAATAGATGTAGGTAGGTAGATAGGTAAATAAATAGATAGGTAGATAGGTAGATAGGCAGATAGATGATAGATGATGGATGGACGGACGGACAGACAGATGGATGGATGGACAGATGGACGGACATAGGGAGGGAGGATGGATGGATGGGAGGGAGGAAAGGAGGGAGGGATGATAGAGATGATAAAGATGATGGATAGAAGATAGGTAGGTAAGTAGGTAGGTAGATGTAGGTAGATACAGATAGATAGATGATAGACAGGTAGGTAGGTAGATGTAGATAGATAGATAGATAGATAGATAGATAGATAGATAGATAGATAGATAGATAGATAGATAGATAGATATTGACAGACAAATAGAGACAAAGGGAGAGATGAGAGAGAGAGAGAGAAAGAGAGAAAGACAGATGGTGGGATAGAGAGATAAAGATAAATAGACAACTATAGATCAGCAGATAGACAGATGGAGAGAGAGAGAGGTGAGAGAGAGCGCCCGAAAGAAAGAGAGATGCATAAGAGAGAGAGAGAGACGGGGAACGGTAAATAGGTAGAAGAGACAGCATGGAGTAAGCAAAACCATTTTCCAGAAATGTTTATTATATTACTCAAAAAAAAAAGGTGGGGGAGGATATTCATTTCATTCTGTCTGGGTTTTAGAGCATAAAAGTTCAGCGACCGAGGGGTGTGTCCCTAACACCCCAAACTTGCCAAAGAGATCTTGTGTTATGCCCAGATTCCACCAAGAGTCTCTCCCACCCTACTCCACCCCATAAGATGCAGCCCCAGCTCTGTTTACAGCCAATTTAAGACAGCAAAAAGTAAACTGTAAAACGGGGTAGAATTCCCTCTCCAGAATGGGATGAATGCAAATAGCCCATCTCGCACCACACAGGTAGTCCTCGATTTAAGACTACAGTTGAGCCCAATAATCGGGCTTTGCTCGTCAGAAGGTCGCCAAGGGGACTCACATGACGCAACTGTCATAAATATGAGTCCCCGGCCAAGGGTCTGGAATTTTGACGGCTCCAACCCGTCGTAAACTGGGGGGAAACAGCCACAAGTCCCTTTTGGCAGTGCCGCTGTACTTTTGACACGGTCGCTAAATGAATTGTCGTAAATCGAGGAACACCTGTATAAGCTCACCCAAGCTGATGACATTCTGAGTACCCACCGCTCGGTTGATGTGTTTCTTGATCAGGATGTACAAAAACGGCAAGGTCACGTAAGCGAGGATTTCCCACAATTTCCCGGCCAGTAACATCCAAAGAAGCCGATCTTCGGCATTGATGTCAATCCAGCACCAGCCAACCGAGACATCCGACGCGTCGTAACCGATTTTTTTCAAGGCCACGGCAGCTGCGGTGATGCCAAGAGGAATCCCCCAGCTGCAAATAGGGGAGAGAGAGAGAGAGAGAGAGAGAGAGAGAGAAAGAGGGGAAAAAAGAAAGAAAGAAAAATTTGGAGCTGGGCAGAATAGGTGGGGCTAAATGAGCTAAAGATCGCCTTTCTGAATTTGGGGAACGACAGAGGGGTGAAATCTACTTACCTTCCTTACCGGTTCGGAAGTGCAATCACGTGCCGAAGTAATGACACCCAGGCGGGTGGGCGGAGCTTCACTCCACCATCGCTATCGGATCGCCGAATCTCCAGCCAAGATCGCTACCGGACCGAGCGATCCGGTCCAATCCGAGAGCATTTCACTCCTGGAATGACATCCTTTGAAGGTAGGATGCCGGAAGCCAAGATTAGATTGCAAAAATGGCAGAGCTTGCTCGAATCAGTGGAACGACTTGCCTCCGGAAGTTGTGAATTCTCCAACACTGGAGGTTTTTAAGAAGATGTTGGATAACCATTTGTCTGAAGTGGTGTAGGGTTTCCTCCTGCCTAAGCAGGGGGTTGGACTAGAAGATCTCCAAGGTCCCTTCCAACTCTGTTATTATATATAGAGAGAGAGAATAGCAAAGCTAAAAAAAAATGAGTGTTTTTTTGGAAGCTTTGCAGAGGTGGTATCATCCAGTTCGGACCGATTTGCGCAGTTATTATTCATCTTTTTGGTTCTGTTTTTTTAAAAAAAAAAGTTTTCTTGACCTGCCCAATTTCTCAAAAGGGCAACTTTTTCCATTCTTTTTTTAAGCGCTCTAAATGGCTTTTATTACAAAGAAGCCGTTTTGATAGTGCATTAAAATGTGAATGATTGTCATTCCCAGTCCGAAAGGGAACAGCCTTGCAGGGGAGTGTTTACAAACACCCACCTTATCTCCCTTGGAAAGCTGCCAGAGAGCTAATTGCTACACGCAGGACAAAGCCAAACTTAGCACAGAGTCAAACGAGCTTTTACCGACCAAATGAACAGATTGCTTCCTTCAAAAGCTCACGTCCCGTTCACTCCTCTTTTATGTTTTATGGGAGGGACCAATCATCTCCAAGCCTTACTCACAAGTCGACCCTGTTTTCTTAATTGTTCCTGCAGGGATGGGTTCTAAATTTTTTTTACTACTGGTTCTGTGGGCGTGGCTTACTTTGTGGGCGTGGCTTGATGGTCATGTGACAATTATTTAGGCTTTAGCAGAGGTACTGGTCTACCAGGCTTTTAACTGCTTGCAGAGCTGTACCGATTTATCCATTTATTTTTTACCGGCGCTGGTCTATCCATTTATTTTTGCAGGCACTGATCTTCTCATATATTTTTGCAGGCACTGGTCTACTCATTTGTTTTCTTTTAACACTGATCAGCTGTAGGGCGGCCCTTTGAAGCACCGTGGTAAGAGTTTAAACAGTTTTTTCCCCTCTAGCCATCAGCTGGGACTCAGGAGGCAGCAATAGATTGGGGGTGGGGCCAAATGAAAGGTAAGAATAATGTGGGGGGGTGGGAGCGCGGGGCAGGGGTGCGCAGGGGGCAGAGGGGCAGAACCGGTTCGGTGACGTCATATCATCACTGCTACTCGCTAATGTCAGACTCCGGAGAGTCCGGAGGCAGCAAAGAACTACCAGATGGCCCTGGCCCCCTCTCTGCGTCCAACTCAGAGCCCTCGTCCGAGCTTCCACAGACTCTAGGACTGGCCCACGCTGCTCCCCAACCTCCTCACTGTCCGTCTCTGCTGCCAGGTCTGCTGGCCACTGGTGGGCCACAATGCACAGACCTAGGCCATTCCCCCCCCCCCCTTCTAACGTGCTCTGACTGGACTCAAAACAGTGAAAATGGATTGCGGAAGTGGATTATAATTGCAATCCGGACTGACTCTTGTCCAGTTTAATCCAGATGGGAATGAACTGAGAGGCAGATTGACTAACCCACCAGTGTATCCGAGCGCCTCAGTTCTTACTCAACTAAAGCGGCTCTCTAAAATTAGCTCGAGTTGTAAAATACCCCCGAGCTATAAATACACTCTAGTCACAAGCAAAGAGCCTGACATTTCACTAATGCAATTTTGTAGGTTATTTGCAATATAATCCCTCTTCCAGGCAGTCCCTGAATAGCCGACAAGGCTAACTTCCCTGAATTAATTTGCACTTCTGAAACGTCGAATCCCTTGCTCTGCATAACAGCAAATATGACTTTTTTTAAAAAAAGGACCCAACTCAAATTAGGACTGCAGAGGTGGGATTCCATCGCCCATCATGCAAAGCCAGACTCATATTGATGGGAGGTGTAGTCCAAGACCCCTGGTTCTTTGGTGAAGTTTCTCCTTTTTTTTTCTTTTCTTTTCTTTTTTTTTTTGGTTTCTGGATCTGGCCACGAGTTCAGGCAGGCAGGAAGTCTTTACAGATTAACAGAGTTGGAAGGGACCTTGAGGGTCATCTAGTCCAACCCGCTCACCCCTGCCCAAGCAGGAGACCCTACACCATTTCTGACAGATGGCAGTCCGGTCTCTTCTTGAAAGCTTGCAGTGATGAAGCTCCCAAAACGTCTGAAGGCAACTTCTGTTCCATTGGTAAACTGTTGGTTAAGCTGTTCCGAGGAAGAACAGGTAATCGTGCAGAGATGCAACAGGTAGACTCATTCGCCGGAAAGCCACACATTCTTAGCTGTCTGTACCATCATAGCCAGGAATTCAGAGCACAGGATGATTCAAAGCGAAATATCAGCCAAAGAAAATCTAACAGGCCCGAATCTGGGATTTTTCTGTTCTCCTTTTCACACATCACACATTGCACCCTTTGATCCCAAAAATATAATAAAATGCATTCAGACCTTCCTTGGAATTTACCCCCTGGAATTTTTCCATTCTCAAACTCTTGAGCGTTCCTCCAGCTTTGGGATCACAAGTCCAATCAGCCTAAGCCAACCAGGGGGCGGGGAGAGGGATGATGGGAACCGGGCCTCCAAACTCCCCTCTCTCCCTATTCTTTCCTAAGAAAAATCAAGGAGTAATTAATTTTGCCTTTAGGGGGATCAGCCGGTGGAAAGTGACCCTCCCCAAACCCCAAATCAGGATGCAAAAAGATGACAGCTAAACATAAAATCAATTCACACGCCCCAGGGAAGCCTTTTAAGAAAAATCGGTTGCAGACACACACCCCTTCGCCCGCCTGCTCTTTCTTGGAAGCATGCAAAGAAGAGGTGGCACTCAATCGGTTCGCACCAATTCATGCGAACCGGTGGTAGTGACCTGTGATTGGGGTGGGCCTGTGATTGGGGTGGCCCGCCCCGCTCACCCGGCCAGATGCAATCCCGTCCTATATCGCTGTGGTTTGGATGCTGCACGCGTGTGTGGACGGCGCGTGTGAGCGAGTTACGTTGCATGCATGCACGAATGGCACGTGTGAGCGAAGCAAGCGTGCTCACATTTCCGATTCTGGGCGAACCGATGGTGACAAAATGTGAAATCCACCTCTGGTGCAAAGGCCAAACGTCTCTCTTGTGCCACTGTTTGCACAACCACTCCAGACTCTCTTGTCAAGCATCTCTACCGCCTGAGGAACTCAAAGCCACCTGATATCACAAAGGAGGCATTCCGATGTGCAAACCCGTCTCATTTACAATGGCACCGCCAGAAATGCATTTTAGGGTATCTTAAATATATTCATTGATCCGCCCAACGAACAGGTAATCCTCGACTGACGATCAGAATGGAGCCCAAAATTTTCACTGCTAAGTGTTAACATTGGTTAAGTTGAGATTTGCCCCATTTTACGATCTTTCCTGCCATTGTTGTTAAGTGAATCACTGCAGCCGTTAAATTAGAAACAGGGTTGTTAAGCGAATCCGGCTTCCCCGTGGACTCTTGCTTGCCAGAAGGTCGGCAAAAGGGATCCCGTGCAACCGTCATAAATGACGAGTCAGTGGCCAAGTGTCTGAATTTTGATCGCGCGATCTTGAGGACGCTGCAACGGTCATAAGTGTGGAAAAAACGGTCATAAGTCACTTTTTTTCAGTGCCATTGTAACTTCAGTCACCAAATGAAGTGTTATAAGTCGGGGACTACTATATAGGATAGAAGTCACTAAGGAGAAGAGGCTGATTTGAGATCGTCCGTATACAGGTAAGTCTCAACTTATGACCATTTGCTTAGCGGCTGCAATGAAAGAAGTTACTTACGACTGTTTTTCACACTTACGACCGTTGCAGGATCCCTGCCTGTCACATGAACAAAATTCAGATGGAAACTGACTCATATTTACAACGATTGCAGTTATTCAAGTTCCCCGACCTGGACTGATGGGGTTTTTATGGGTTTTTAAATTTTAGTTGGTTTAACTAGATTTTAACTCTGTACTATGGCTTTGTGAATTTTATTGTTGTGAGCCGCCCTGAGTCCGTTAGCAATAGGGCGGCATATAAGCCAAATAAAATCAATAAAATAAAAATAAATAAATATATCCCTGGCGAACTTGGAAGCGTTTGGCCTCTCTCAGCTCGGCCTACCTTGCAAGGGGTGTTAAGAAGACGCCAGGAAAGAGAAAGGAGGACCCACCCGTTCTTTTGCTTTTCCATCAAATCTGACAAATTAATTTTGAAAAAAAAAGAAAGAAAGAAAGAAAGAAAGAAAAGAAGGAAGACTATAGAATGGCCTTTGAAAGCAAAAACTGGTTTTTCTGGGGTTCCTTAGAAGTTGCATTGACTTTTTTTTAAATTAACTTTGATGGATTGGAAAAACAGGTTCATGTTTTTCAAGAATTGTTGCCTGGGCCACACCAAGCTCACCGCCCAGAGAAAAGCAGAAAGGCAGAATTTGGGAAACCACAGCTCCATCATCCTTGCCTCTGACTTTGGCTGGCTGTGGTTTATGGGAACTGGGGACAAAGAGGCAGACTTTTTCAAGCTAAGGGCTGCAATCAGTGTTGGGTGCGGGAGGGAATCTGATGAGACAAACCCAAGTTCATTGGCCTTTCCATAAATTAAAGTAACGTTAACAAGAGTTGGAAGGGACCTTGGAGGTCATCTAGTCTGACCCCCTCCTCACGGAGGAGACCTGTGCAGTCCTTGAATCAAATAACCTCTTCAGACAACCCCAAATATCCTAATTGCAATGAGCGAAATAAAACAAGAGTATTTCCAATATTTCGGTTTGGTTTTTCCTTCTTTTTTTTCTCATTCTCCACACTGGCAATCCCCAACTTTAGAAAAACTCCCTTTTAAAATCCCCTCTTCTCATCTGGCCAAAACAAAATTGGTGCTGAGTGGGGTGTTTTTTTGTTTTGTTTTGTTTTGTTTTGTTTTGTTTGCATTTTTTGCAAAACACCGATAAAGATGATGATGAACTCTTGGTCCCATTCCTCGAGTTTTTTGGGGGGATGATTAAATGCCGAGCCCTTTCTTTGGGCCAGTTGGCCTTTGTTTCTAACACCAAGGGGTGTTGCAAGGCGCTAGTCCTCTGCGATCCCGTTTCTGGGGGGACAGGAGGCAGGGAGCTGGAAGAGAGGGGTGGGTTCCCTTCCCCACCCCCAAAACCAGGTAAAGGGGAGACGGGGGAGGCCACCCACGCACCTCACCAGGTGGAAGAAGCAGAGCAAGCCGGCGCCGGTGGAGCCTTGGACGATGGCGAAGTAGAGATCCAAGGCGATGGCCATGGTCCAGAAGAAGGAGCTGGTGTTGGCGAAGGTGGAGAGGGCGCCTTGAGCCACGCAGTCCCAGGACGAGGCCTCGAAGTCCTTCAGCACCCCGTAGGCGTACGTGGCGGCGGATAGCAGGTCGGCCCCCGAGAGGCAGGAGAGCAGCTGGCGGGGCCGCGTCCGGAGCTCGGGCCAGCGGGCCTGGGTGCCCAGCAGAAGGCAGCAGCCCAGCACGGAGAGGGCGCAGGAGAGGAGTACCAGCCCGCGCTCCCAGGGGGAAACCGACGTGGCTGGGGGGTCCCGCAGGAGCATGTCGGGGGGAAAGGGAAAGTGCGGCGGGGGGGGGGGGGGAGAGCGAAAGGGAAAGGGGAAAGAAAGAGAAAGGAGAAAGAAACGGGAAAGAAAGGAGAAAGAAGGGGGAAGGGGAAAGAGAACGGGAAAGAAAGAGGAAAAAAAGGGATAGGGGAAGAAGAAATAAAGGGAAAGGGGGAAAGAAAGAGAAAGGGGAAAGAAAGAGAAAGAGAAAGGAGAAAAAAGGGGAAGGGGAAGGAGAAAGAAAGAGAAAGAGAACGGGGAAAGAAAGGAGAGAGAAAGGGAAAGGGGAAAGAAAGGGAAAGGAGCGAACGAAGAACGAAAGGGGTGGGGGGGTCTCTGGAGCGCAGAAGCGGCGCTGCCGACCTTCCTCCTTGCTCTCCAGGCAGCTCCGGGGCGCGGCTCCCTTACCCTCCGGCGAGGGGGCGGGCGGCGCCGGGTTCAGCAGGGCGGAGGCATCGTCAGAGACCCGACCGGGAAGGGCCCAGCGGCGCCCCCATGGCGCGCCACACACCCCCCTACCCCACCCCACCCAGCTGACTGGCGCGGCTCCTCCTTCGGCCGCTCCTCCTGCTCTCTGGCGCCGGACCAAAGCCTGCCCCGGAAAAAGGGGAGGGCGGCTCCTGAGCATGCACAGAGTGCGGCCCTTCCTGCAGGCCGGGGGCGGCTCTGCTAGGGAGGGGCGCCAAGGGGACTCCGGCCGGCCTGCAGGAGGGCCGCACTCTGTGCATGCTCAGGAGCACCTTTTTTAAAAGGGCCGTGCTTTCCCCATGCGGAGGGTCGATGCTGCATCTCTGCAGGAGTCCCTGCTCTGGCCTGTAACTTGGGTTTTCTAAAGCTGGGTCAGGTCTGCGCGGGTGGGAGTTGGCTGGAATAGAGTGGCAGGTGCCAATCCAATCGTGCATCCAGACTTTGGGGGAGCAATTAAACTGGACATGGTCGGGGGAGGGTCCCCGTGCTGTCTCTGTATGAGTCTTATAAGCCACACAACCGGACAGTCAGATTAAGAAGGCAAAAAAGGAGTTTGCACGAATCCGGCTTCTGAGCATCGGTTTGACTTCAGTCACCAAATGTTACCACCAGCAGATGCTCCATCTGCTGAGAATACTCGGCATATTTAAAGCAGGACTTCTGGAATTGGAAATTACAAAACGAAAAGGAAACAAGAAAATAAACCCACAAGCTTGAAAAAAAATTATTATTTTTTAAAATTTAATTTATATGCCACCCTTCTCCGGAGACTCAGGGCGGCTTACAATGCGTTAAGCAATAGCCTTCATAATTTTGTATATACCTGCTTAGTAGGGCTTTCGGGGCCCCCTAAG